>VZTM01008311.1:33393-81372 GCA_013400555.1 Jacana jacana
TAATTGAGCAGAAGTTGCATTTATGCTGTTGAGCCTCGGAAAGAAAACAACAACAACAAAAATACCTAAACAGTTTTAATTACCTTTCTGCATATGCTGATGGGGAGGAAATGCCTGCTCATTATGCGGCGGGGTGTTGTGGCTGGCTGAGCCGGCCGTGCTGGCAGAGGGGGGGGCTGCTGGGGGCTGGAGGGGTGCCAGCAGCGTGGAGGGAAAGGTTAGAGTTGACACACTTTGACATGAGAGTGAAATGCGCTCCGACAACAAAGAAAACCTGGAGGTTGCAGCTCAACAGACACAAAAGCTTATGGGCGTCTTGTGGGTGAGAGAAGCGCAGGGACTCCCAGGGTTTTTATTCCTTTCCTCTTTTTTTGTTTTATTTTGTTTGTGGTTTTGTTTGGTTAGTTGGTTTTTTGTTTGGTTGGTTTTGTTTTCTTGGGGTTTTTTTTTTAGGAAAAGTTTTTCATTCTTCCTGATATCTGGTCAATATTCCCACACTGCTCATCAAACCTGCCTAAGCGAGGGGCGGATTTTCACTCATCGCCTCAAGTAATTAAACCCAAAGCAATGCCACCTGCGCTGCACCCATACATGTGGGAAAGTCACTCCTGAAGCCGGGTGACAAGCAGAGTCACCTTGGCCATGGCTCCCCCTTCCCACGTGGGGTGCTGAAAGCCATCCACCCTACAGGAGCCCTGCCTGTCCCCCCCCTGCCCACCTCTCCTCTATGCTCCTCTCTGAAGCGGGACTGCTGGGTCCTCCCCTGGCACAGGTTGTGTGGGGGTTTGCTTGGCGGCCAGGCTGCAGGATGCTGGAGAGAGTGTGATGGGCACCAGGCTCCCCTCTGGATTCAACTGCCTCCCCACCTACGTCTGCCTGCTCCAATGACCCAGGAGGATGGGTCAGGACCCACTTTTCCCTTCCTGGCTGGCCCACCTTTGGGAGCTGGGAGCTGGAGGGGCCTTCCCCTTCCTAGTGTGCTGAGACACCTGGTGCTGGCCCACCACTCCTGGTGCCTGTACTACTGGTTGCCTGTGGGGCACCCTGGGGACTGCATGGCAGAGAGCCATGTGGTGGCAGATGGGCAGGGGTGCCAGGGTCCCAGCCAGCCACCCACCTGGCATCACACTAAGTCATGAAGGCTGTGGTGGCACAGCCAGGGTGTCCCCAGGACATCCTGGATAAGGAGGGGGATGTTTGGCGCTGAGCAGAGGGCCTGCCTGCATGTTTGGTGTGGGATTGGTATTGTAGTTTGACCTGTCACAGGTGTTCATTCGCTTCCACCCACAGCGGGATGAGGGAGAGAATCAGAAAGAAAGGTAAAAATTCATGGATTGAGAAAAAGACAGTTTAATAGCACAGAAAAGGAAGGGAATCATAGAATGGCTTAGGTTGGAAGGAACTTTAAAGATCATCAAGTTCCAACCCCCTGCCCTGGGCAGGGGCACCTCCCACTAGAGCAGGTTGCTCAAAGCCCCATCCAGCCTGGCCTTGAACACTTCCAAGGATGGGGCGTCCACAACTTCTCTGGGCAGCCCGTTCCAGTGCCTCACCACCCACAGAGTGAAAAATTTCTTCTTGATATCCAATCTAAATCTACCCTCTTCCAATTTAAAGCCACTACCCCTCTATGTCACTATGTGCCCTTTTAAAAAGTCCCTTTCCAGCTTTCAAGGGCCCCTTCAAGTACCAAAAAGCTTCTGTAAGGTCTGTCTGGAGAAAATAAAAATAATACTGATGCACAATGCAATTGCTCACCACCTGCTGGCCCCTCTCAGTTTTATTGTTCAGCATGCCCTCATATTGTATGGAATCCCTTCAACCAGATAGGGGCAGCTCTCCTGGCTGTGTTCTTTCCCACCTTTTGTGCACACCCTCAGCCTTCTTGCTGGTGGGGCAGTGTGAGAAGCTGAAAAAAACCCTCCCTGACTTAGTGTAAGCATTGCTCAACAACAACTAAAACATGAGTGTTTTATCAACATTATTCTCATTTTAATCCAAAACATAGCACTATACCAACAACTACTAGGATGAAAATTAACTATCTGAGTCCAAACTGGGACTGTCAGGTACCGATTTTCTGATTCATGCCCTGTCCTCATGTACACTGAGTGCTGCCTGCATTGTCATGTCCATCCACTTGGTCACACATTGTCAGCTGGCTGGGGGTGCTCACCAGCAGAAGCACAACGAGTAGCTCAGACCTTCCCATCCAAAAACTGCATTTTTATGTTCTTCAGTCCATGTGCATCTTAAAGCTGTTTGGAAGCTTCGAATAGCAAGCTACAGTAAAGTCCTATATACCTTCAGAGTTGACTTTGAAGTAGAATTTATTTCCATGAGTGCTTCATTCTTGGTACTTGACCCTGTTGCAAGGTTTTTGGCACTGGGTGCTCCTGATCCCATGGGTGCTACATGACAGCCACAGTGGGCTCCTTACAGACTCAGTTACTGTCGGTGTTGTCTTCAGATGCCTCCTGAGAGTAAAGATAAACCTGCTTCTTCCAAGGTTGTTGCAGTCAGGAGAAAGATTCATGAACAATGAGGAAAGTGCAAACCAGCCATGCTGTGTTATTAGAGAGAACAGGGCTTTTTTTTCCTTGTGTTTCAAAAGTGCAATGGTTATGAGCACCTCAGCATCATGCATTTGTCTTGTTCCCTGCTAAACCTTCCCAGGCATCTGTCTTGATGCCCCCCCTAAGGACTGCTGGCTAGCACTCATCTCAATCTGCACAATCACTCATTTCTGTGGCCTGTGGTCAGAAGCTGCAGTGGCACACATCTCCCAGCTTGCACGGGTGCACTCCCTTGAAAATCCCCTTTGCAATCACATCAGTGCTTTCCAGGGACAGCTGGTTGCAAACTGGATGCTAACAGTCCAAAGGGGACTGCGCCGCAGTTAATGCACCTGCCTTGTCATAAGGGTGAGCTTTACAAAATGGCACCAATAGTCAGGTCCCTACAAGACCAAGGAGGTTAATCTCTGAATCCTCAGGCTACAAACCTGGGTCTGCTTTCCCAAAGCTTCTGAATAAATGTCACATCGGCCTTGTTCTGTGACCAGGGTTTAAGCCGATGCCTAAGGGGGTATGGGCCACATCTTCCCACCTGAGCACATGTGCTGCTGGTGGTGGCCAATCGCAGTTACCACCAGTATGCCAGTACATCTACCACCTTATGAGAGGTGTGGTTGTAGTAAAACAACTAAGAGCTGCATAACACATATAATCTGAATGCTCTGTATTGACTCTGGGTTTGAGAAAAGGGATAAATATTGATGCCAAATGAGGAATAGCAATGGTAGTTTCCATAAGGAATATAGATGCTCCTTGTGGATTACAGGATCTTTAGGTCTCCATTGCTACATGTCTCAACAAAACTCACTTCTGAACTGAGTCAATGCATTTACTCATGCTTCTTATGATCAGCTTCAATGAACGCAACTGCATCTGAACTGCTAGCCCTGCCCTGGAAGATTTAAAATGTGGTCACCATCCAGTCTCCATGGGTCTTCCAAACCTGATATCTGCTCTGTGGTATTGCAAAGTAGAATAAGGTGGCCAACGTGCTGTGTGCTTCTTAAAAGCTGGGCTATGATGGGATCAACAAACCTGCTTGCTTTGAATCCCTCAGCCATCATTGGATCTTTTATGATGCTTTGCATTTTAATTAAGAATAATCTCTTTAAATGGTGACACTAGCAAAGTATCATCAGATTCAACCTCCTGTACCATAAAACTTAGCATTTCTTATGAATTTCACTTGTTTGAGCCAAGTGCTGGTGTTTTGCAGAAGAGTTTGGTGGCAACTGTCTGTGTCCAGCTCAGTCCTTTGACATTTGAAAAATAGTAGGCCAGTGTTAGATCTGCACAACTGGTGAGGTTATTCAATTGAGCAGCTGCCTGGAGCCAAGTCCCACCTGCAAAATTTGTTCTTTGTCTGAGCTGGAACTCAGCACTTGACCACAATGCAGGTCTTGCCAAGGACCTCACTTGCCAAATAAAGTATTTATAGACCCTTAATTATCTTTGTCAAGATAAAAGATTGGGGGTTAGCCTCTGTTGTTTACTTCATGGTTACTTTAAATTGCAGCAGAAAAACCCCACATTAATTGACCTTAAAAAAACAGTGGAAAGGGTGCCTGATGCAAAAGTGTTTAGGAATGGAGACCTTTACAGCAACCGCAGCTTGATCTGTATCAATAAGGACACCAATTGGAAAATCATATTTTAGGTTTATACACCAACTCAAATACTTGGCTGCACTTTTTGACTTACCCAGGACTCCAGCCCAGTACCAGCCAATCTATTCACTGCTTCAATTCAAGATTGTTACTGAGAATTTGGGACCTGATCTCGCCCAGTCTTGTTCAACATATGCATCTATGACCTGGACAAGGGCACTGAGTGTATCCTCAGCAAGTTCACTGATCATACCAAACTGAGAGGGCTGGTTGACACTCCAGAGGGCTGTGCCACCATCCAGTGTGACCTGGAAAGGCTGGAGAGCTGGGCAGAGAAAAACCTAATGAGGTTCAACAAGGGCAAATGCAGGGTCCTGCACCTGGAGAGGAGGAATGCCAGGCACCAAAATAGGCTAGGGGTCGACCTGCTGGAAAGCACTTCTGAGGAGCAGCAGCTCGGGGTCCTGGTAGATAGTAAATTATCCATGAGCTATCAATGTGCCCTTGTTGCCAAGAGGGCCAAGGGAATCCTGGGCTGCATAGGGAAGAGTGTGGCCAGCAGGTCGGGGGAGGTCATTCTCCCCCTCTACTCTGCACTGGTGAGGCCACAACTGGAATACTGCATCCAGTTCTGGGCTCCCCAGTTCAAGAGAGACAGGGAACTACTGGAGAGAGTCCAATGTAGGGCAACAAAGGCGATTAAGGGATTAGAGGATTGGAGCACCTCCCTTATGAGGAAAGGCTGAGAGAGCTGTAACTCTTTAGCTTGGAGATGAGAATGCTGAGGGGAGACCTTATCTGTGTTTACAAGTATCTAAAGGGAGGGTTGAAGGAAGATGGAGCCAGACTCTTCTCAGTGACAGGATGAGGGGCAACAGTCACAAGCTGGAACATAGGAAGTTCCATTCAAATACAAGAAAAAACTTCTTTCCAGTGAGAATGACAGAGCACTAGAACAGGCTGCCCAGGGAGGCTGTGGAGCCCCTTTCTCTGGAGATCTTCAAGACCCGCCTGGATGCAGTCCTGAGTAATATGCTCTAGGCAATCCTCCTTTAGAAGGTGAGTTGGACTAGAAGATCTCTAGAGGTCCCTTCCAGCTATGACAATGCCATGATTCTGTCATCCCCTCAGATTTTTATTTTTTAGTTCGTTTAATTTTGAAGATCTCCATCTCAGTGGCAAACAGACCCAGCGTACTGAAGTGAGGTCATTGCTGGCCCTTGGCCAGTCTCTTCTACACAAGTGTCCCATTTTCTTCTGTGTCTGGAGGAAATGACTTCGCTTGTTCTTAGGTTGTGGTTGTCAAACTTCATGCTTTATCCTCCCATCTTAGTGCTCCCCTGGAGCACTCTTTGTTGCTGCTTAGATTTGCTCTGTGCAAATCCTTGAAGGTGGCAGCTGTTTAATATGAAAGCTTTGTACTTCTCTCATGGCACAAGCCCTCTGCATTACTTCCCTAGGTCCACTATTGAACTAGAAGCACACCTGGAGAGATGCCATGGGAGAGTAAGAGCTGATGGTGGTGTGTATGGTCAGGAAGATCCTGGTACTCTAGTAATGAGAAAATATGTATTCAGAACCATTACCAGCTGCTTTGCTGGTGCAGTCACTCCTACATGGGCAACTAATTAGCCAGCAGCAGACTCAAGCAGAATATGTGGCTTTGAGGTACCTTCTGTCAGAGCAGCCCATAGCACAGCTGATGGCAGGGGACTGAGGTATGAGGTTGTGAGCTCACTCCTCACTGAGCAACTGATTGGCTAACAGCAGGCACATTCCTGGTGCATGCGGTTGTGATATCACTCCCAACAGGAGTAGAAGGTGACAGGACTATGGCCTTGTCCAGGGGTCTGTGCCAGCTGCTTGCATTTGCCAAGGGCTGTTTCTGTTGGGGTAGCTCCTGACATCTGGGGTAGTTTGGGACAGGGTACTGACCATCCCTCCTCCCCAGGAAGTCCTCTCACAGCTGTGGTGGCTGATGCCTCACCGTGCATCCAGACATGCTAACGACAAAGAGATCTCTTCAAAATTTGTGGTTTTCCATGCTGTTGTGCTTGGGGTGTGTCCATATGCCTCCATGCACCTTTCTTCCCAGCTCGTTTCCCACTCCTATCCCCAAACTGTTAAAACCTAGAAGTTTGCAGGCTGTGCTGAGCGATGGAGTGGTTATGGGTGACATGCTGTGACACGGTGACCAGACTTGGCATTGCCCCTTGGAGAGCAAGGCCAAGGAAAAATGGCTATAGGTAGGGGAATGTCAGCTAATCTTATGCTCTCAGAGGTCTCGTCTCAGTGAAGCAGGAATTAATAAATTCTTCTTTGTCTTTTCTGATGTGGTGAGAGCTTGATGGCTGCTTCCTTAGACCAGTACCCAAGCAACAGGTTTTTCTAAAATGGACAAAATTCCCTCAACACTTGTACTGAGGCAACATTTATTTCCTATCCAGTACTGGAATAAATCTCAGATACAAGAGGCCTGAACTTTTCTGGCATATAGATATGATTTCTTAAGCACCACATTCCTGAAAAATGCTTTTAATTGTCGGGGGTGGTCAACATTGTCTGATAAAACTGATCTAGTCACAGCTCCCTACAACTATATTGCAGTCCTTGAGGGATTGCATGTTTTTTTTGTGGGAGTTCTGTGGGGGTTGGTTTGGTTTCATTTTCATTCTTAATTTTTATAGGACAGACCTGAATACTGTTTGCATCATTCCCAATTAAACAAAGATCTTTTATTTTTTTAAGAAGGAGTCTCTGCTCAGGATTTCTCTCTCTTTAACAGGGAGCTCCCATCAAATACCATCAAAACCTTTCAAGCAGACTTTTAATTTCAAGGTCTTGGGATAATCTAGAGATGCTTTTCCTTAAGGGAGACCATTGTGTTGGTCAACACGAATGGAATGGCCTAAGTTTCTGTGTGGAGGAGGAGATCAGGCAGTGGGGCAAACGGGGCTATGTTGGTCCCTGCTCCTCAGCCCCTGGCTTTAGAAGGGTTGCATCATAGTTGGATCCACAACTGGCTTATGCTTAAAAGCATCTACACACACACCAGCTTCTTACTGTTTATACAGCTGGGTTTTAACACAGCAAGCTTGTTCTGGGCTTTTGTCTCATCAAGTGGTAAAAAGCTGAGGCTTGTTGGCATTTCTTTTGGCATGCTAACTTGCAGGCCAGGATATCTGAAAATGAACAGCACCAACTGGAGGAATAACCTGGGCATCCTATCCCCCCTGGTTTCAAAGTATCAGCTTGTTTTATACCCATATTTTTATATTTGTTATATATTTATACATTTATATCCATCCATACAATTATATTAATCCATCCACATATATATATGTATGTACACGTTTTATTGAGGAGTTCTAAGAGAGGAAAAGGAAGTGTCTTGTTCCAATGCAGATATGCATATCATCTTGTCTGTATCAGCTACAGCTTTACCCTCTGTGTAGTTTCAGCTCAGATTTGGGAAAGTAATGGAAAATAATGAAAATTAATAGCTGAAGTTTTGGCCTCTGCTTCTGTTGGAAAGGGAACACAGTACGATGCAACCTGTCTAAGGTGGCTGTGAGCATGCTGGAAAGAGGTGTCTAAAACAGCAAGTAAGGAAAACAAGTGAACTTCATTAACAAGAAATGCTGTTAAGAGAGTCAAAACATAAAATTAAGTGGTTCATAATTTGTAGAAAGAAAAAGAACAACGATGGATACCAATAAACTGAAATATTTGGTAGAAGAAACCCTATGAGGAGTAGGGCTGAGGGAAAGCAAAGTTCAGGTAAGTTAGCATTTCCTTTAAAGAAATGATCGTGAAATCCTAAGTACAAACTATTTCATAGGAGAGGATGGATGAGAAATGTTGTACCAGACCAAATAACCATAGAGTGGAAGCATCTAGAGAGTGAAAAGTTGACCATGGTGCATACGGTAGTCAATGATTAGTAAAGAAATACCATGGAGCTGCAGGGATAAAATGAGATGGTCTGAGACATAAAATGAGATACACTCTGCAAATGACATAAAGAAAATACAGATGTTTCGTGGGTATTTTAGCTACTTCTCATGACAACCAGGAAAGTCTGGCCCACTGGTTAATGAACCACTGGGAAGCCAGCAATAGTTACGTCAAGCAGACAAAAGCAGTCTGTATCTCCAGCCTTACCCACGTCACCACCAATGAATGTTTTTTAGGTTGACAGTGTTTATCTCAGCAACTGGGAGCTCAAATTTAGGGTGGAAGAAGAAGACAGCGGGATATTTTCTGCTAGACTGGGTCTGAGGGAGCTTGCAGAAAAGGCATTTAAGCTGCTGGCAATTTTTTTTTGAGAACTGGTGATGACTAGGGGAGGATAACTAGAGAGCCTGTACTTGAAAAAAGGCAAACCAAGGGGCCGAAGGAGCTGTAGACCAGTCAGCCTACTTAACACATGGAAAAATGCTAGAAGAAATAATCAAGCAAATTATTTATGAGCCTCTAGAATATAGCACAGAGATAAGTAACAGCCAACAGGGATTTGTCAAGAACAAATCATGTCAAACTCACCTTATTTCCTCCTATGACAGGGCAATAAGCCTTGTGGAGAGGCAATGAATATCATATATCTTCACTCAGCCAGGCTTCTGACGCCATCTCACACTGCTCTTTTCTGGAGATGCCATGGGAATGTGGACTGGGAGAGGGACAAGACTGCCCACCATGAGCTGCTACCCATTGTATCCCATCAATGTGGTGGCAAGCACTGAGTGTCTGCTGTTTTTTTTGTGAATCCCTTGGGGATGGGTGAGGGAAGGCAGAGGGCTCAAGGGGAAGAGAAGTGGGAAGGCAGGGGTTCAACATGCTTGTGGCTGGACGTGGGGAGAGCTAGAGAAAAGGCAATGTGGTTCAATAAGGACACACAAAGGACTGACTTCCTTTAGGTTGAGGTTAATGATGCAGCTCCCATGTGAGGAACCATTAGCAAAATAGCAGATCAACAGGAAAAAAGGATCCACTGGGACTCAAAAGCATTACAACCTGAATGTGAAATACTGCTGTGGGAAAAGCAAAGACCTCACCAGGTGAAGCAAAAGTGGGAATTGTGGGCGAGTGAGGCTTTCTGGGCTGCTCGCTGCTAGCAAGGACTCAGCTGGCATTGTCTGCCCTGGTTCAGTTTGAGCACTGCAGTTCAAGAAAAATATGGATTAATTGGGGAGAGTTCTGCAGAGAGGACTGAGGGTGATGTGTGGTCCAGGGGGCACGTTCTTTGTGGGAGGTTGGGAAGATCATGGTTTATTTCAGTTGTGGCTCCCCAGATGCAGGAAGGTGGGGGGTGAGGTGTTGCTCTCCCTGCTGCGTACAGGACCAGGAGCCATGTCTGTGTGGCAGAAAAGGACCAGGAGGCCAGCAAGGAGGGAAACGGGTGGTGAGGGTGCAAAGTGCTGGAAGAAAGTGCGTGACCTGCGGGGTAGGGGGGACATGGGCTGGCCACTGCAGGGAAGAGTTTGGGCAGAGCTGATCATTGCTGGGAGAGCAGACACAATGGTCCTGAGCTCCTTCCAGCCCTTGTTTTGGGGGAGGGCTTTAAGCAGAGGAGTGTTTTTGTTTTCCTCATGCTTTCTCTTCAGCCTGAGCTTTGTGCCGCACAAGGATGCTCTTCTGAAATCACAGGAGGCTGCTGCTGCCTTGTCAGCATTCGGGATACTCTTCTGTTGACGTGCTGAAATGAGACCTGCGTTAATCAGCACAACGGGGAGATAATTAATTATTCTCAGCACCTTCTCAATGGAAATGTTAGAAAGGAGGGCTAAAGCGTCCCTGCTGCCCCCCTGTAATCCTGTGCCACAGCTGGCTTTATTGGCTCTAAGGGGAAAAGAGGCCCATTTGCTTTCCCGCTGATAGGGCGTTAAGCATGCTCACTTCACAGGCCCGTGCAGATGAAAGTGTAATTGCATGGAAGGTGAATTGATTGCAATTAACCTCAGGACTTGGCCTCGGGCTGGGGTGTCCCACCTTCCTCCCCGGGTAAGTGCCATCAGGGGCATAACGTGCAGCTGATGAATACGTATATCATGGTATGAAACACATACGTTATGGGAGAAAGTACATAAATCATCTAGGAAAACACGTATTATACCAAAATGATCAAATTATAAATGAAGCACATAAATCATGAGATTACACCATTGGATTGTATCAGGGACCATAAATTATATAGTGAAGCCTGAGGTTCACCGAGAGGTTCATGGAATAATGAAATGGGACTTGTATGACTTAAGGAAAATGCCGTTATCTCCATGAAATGCAAACGCAAATATCCAGCCTGACCTGCATGTATTTTTGCAACATCTTCTATCAGAAAGGCTCACAACAATAGGGCCAGTTAAGCACAATAAGCCCCAAGGAAGCCTCCCCTGCTGAAGCAAACAACGATTACACATTAAAAAGCATGTTCGAAAGATAAGTTTGTAAGGAAGATAAAAAGTCTCCAGCAGGGCTGACAGTTGGACGGTGAAGCTGCTCCGAAGGTTGGTGACACGCGAGCAAGCTGAAAAAGCCTCGCTGCTAAGTACGAAAAGTAGGAAGAGTAATTCTGCGAGCAGCCGCTTGATTTCCTATTGATGGAGAGTGCGGGGTGCTGGGGCTGGTGGGGCGCTCGGGATGGTAGCTGGAAATGGGCTCAGCAAGGTGCTGCCTTGCAGCTGCAGCAAGGCAATTAAAAGTTAACATGAAAAAAATTCAAATCAATACGCTCTACAATTGGAAGCCAGTGGAGTTCAGGGGCAAAAAAGAAGGGGAAAGGGATATTGAGTGCCATCATTTTGTACCCGATCTTCTGCCACTTTTTGCTTTTGTTGGTCTATTTTCCCTTCCTTGCTCACTCCCAAAAGTAATTTGCTTTCTAGCCTCCTCCCTTAGGTTGGTTGTTCAACAGATACAATTCAGCAGAAGAAAGGCTGGTCCAATAAAATTCAGACTCCTCATTTATTTTTTCAAAGTACAGCTTTGTTGTTAATCAAACAAGCAGCTGTGAAAGAGGCCACCTCTCCTGCTGCTGCTGCTGGGATCCCACCTAACAGGACGAGTTGGGGTGTTGTTTTTTTTTTCCCCCAGTTGGTCAGTGTGTGAATGATGTTAGTGCTGTTGCGTTAACTCCAGGGTTTATACCCATTCAGAGCTGGAGTTACATTTGGTGCATGTGTACTAGGGGATTCCTTAGTTGTAAGCAAAGTGTTTGACCCGTTTCATTCCTCAGGGCAAGCTTGAGCTGGAGCCAACTGAATTTATGTACTGGGAATGGCTGGTTTATGGCTGACCCTGGAGGGGCACTGACTCAACATATTTCTGGCTGAAGATGCTAATAAGGATGCAGAAGATGTCTCAGGTGGGCAGCAAAACTAACAGTTAAGAGACAATGCCTAAAATGTTTCATAGTACATAGACATAATTTTTAATTAGTGAGCATACCAGACGCATTACCCACTAATACACAGTAGCAAAATCCATCTTCAGTAGCAAAACTGGCTTCCAGTCAGACACTCAGCTCCTGTAAGAGAGGGCTCCCTGCTAATTTATTCTCAGCAAGCTTGGGATGGGAACCTGGGTTTGTATCATGGGACAATAAATACACTTTCGAGGAAAGAATGGGTTTTGGACTGCTAATCCCTGGGAGGGGGAGGGCTGTGCTCAGCCTCCTAACCCAAGTAAGTTGGTTAAAAATAAATAAATGGTTGAGCCTGCTAGGTATGAGCATAATCATTTTATTATATGATCTATGTGTTTCATTAGTTGAGGTACACATTTCGCTATAATAAATGTGCTTCAGCAAATGATCTATGCATTTCTTTCCGGAATGTATGTGTTTCACTGGAAAAGGTATGTGTTCATCAGCTATGAGTAATGCTCCTAACGGCACCGCATTATATTGCTCGGCTGGTATCAGCACAGCATTACACATCCATTCCCTCATGGCCGTGGAGACGCCAATTCGGCAAGACAGCACATATCAGGCCCTGTCACTCCCGTACGGTGATGCTGCACAGGCCAGAGGGCTGCAGCGCCGAGGGAGACGGCGTGAAGGAGGGGAAGCGGGAGGGCTGGTGTGCAATGCCTGCCTGCCAGGCATGCATTAGAGGTGCAAAAAGCAGAGGAGGTGGTTGCGGTGGGCACACCAGGCTTTGGCAGCACACACAAGAGATGAGCCCTCTGGGGATGCAACAGGGGATGCAACAGGAGATGCAGCCGGAGGTTCGTCTACATGCTCTGTCCTCGAGTGCTCATTGATCCTTTCTGGTCACCCAGTAAAGAGTAGGGTGATTTCTTTTGCTTCCCAAGCTCATGCAATGCAGTAGCATCCTCCCACAGCTCCAGTGGGCCAGCCCCTGCCGGGGGCCCTGCAGAAGCGTCCCCATCACCACTCCAAACTTTGAATTTTGACCATGTGTTCATTGGCATCAGCTCTGCCTTTTGGAAATGGCCCCTGGCAGCACCCAAGACAACAAAAACTCCACAAATAATTGAGAAAAGATTTCCTAACTGCTTGATAATCAATCCCCTCCCCCAGCAAGGCTCCTCACCCATTACAGCATTGTTATTCACTTGTAATGACATTGCTTATTACAGCAGAATACATATTAGTCTTGGCCGTAGAACTAATGATTTGTATCTGATCTTTCATTTTAAAATCACTTTTCATCAATACATTCATTTTTATACATACAGCTTTATATAATTCATTACACGTATTTCCCTTTACTGACCTATTTTGCTGTACCCTGCATCTATCACCATAGATGCTATTCTGCTCCGAAAAAATCCTGCCTTTTCTACTTTTCTGTTCATTAATATGCTCAGAAGCTGTGGCTACAAGTATTTTTAGATTATCTTATAGTTTTCTCCCCTCTATCTGAAAAGAAATGTTGATTCTGGAGAGAATTGTAAAATCTGAATGAATCTGAATTAATTAGGAGCTCTATTCATGTTACGCAATGCCCGTTTCGGTTTACCAAGTCTGTTTTCTGATTAGTTCCACCTTCTCTCTCTCTCTCTCTCTCTTTCTCTCAAAATTAAACATTTCATAGCATGTCATTTGGTAGCAGCAGTTTTAAAGGAAACCATTTCTGATGGAACTAGTTCATCGCTGAAATAGGGCTGAGTGTGGCTCACGCTCCAAATTGGGTCAGCCGGGAACGCTGGAGACCATTAGGAGACCTGGAGTGCCTGTTTTCCACAAGGGAATAAATATTTTGGGTCAGGTCCTCAGCAAGTATAAGTTAGAATAGGTCACCAATTTATAAGCAGCTCTGGATATATGTTGTTATATGCACCTCTCGGTAATGTGCCAGTCACTGAGCAACAGGATCATCATTAAGGGTCTCGTTAAGAGTGGTAATGATAGTCCCTTTTGCCTGCGAGCTTGGGAAGCAGCAGTGTCATGGGTGAGTCCGATACTCTGGATGCTTTCATCACCCCTCGGCATCTGTCTCAGTGTGGTATCTGTGGGTTTAAGCCCCTGTGACAGGCTCTGTATGCGGTCCCAGTCCAAAGGACCTAAACCAGGGAGGAGCAGTGGGCCAGGAAAGCACACCAGGGTGAGACAAGCTCAGGCCCACAACAAGAGTCCCATTGCGTCTCCCATCACTCTTACCTGCTGCCTGGTGCTGATGAAGCTGCTCCTGGCAAGACCTTCTCTGTGCTCTGCAGCTCTGTGATGGTTGTCCTGGTGGAGGGGGACATGGCTGGAGCAGAGCAGGCTCCTTGGAGCCAAAGCTCACGTCCCAGCCTTGCACATGTGGGCGCAGCATGGACATGCATAAGGGTGTTTTCAGGCCCTGAGTGACAGCTTTGGGCCTGTGGCTGTAGGGCTCAATATGGGGTGTGAAGGGACAGTGAGTGTAAAGGTGCTGTTGCTGGTGAACAGTGCAGTCACTGTGATTGATGGACATACCACAGATCTGCACCACCCTCCTTTCCTCTTGAAAAGATGATGGAAGACACTGCTGGTTCCTCTCCAAGCAGCACAGCTCCCGGCTTATCTTCTTCAGCTTTTTTCCCCATCCTATTCCATTTTGGGTTTGTGGGGCATGTCAGGATACCTGCTGACCTGATACCTGATTTGCTGAATCAGGACTATGATTTGTGTGCTGGCTTCTCCATACTCATTTGCTGACTATAAGTATTTGTGTAGGCTCGGAGACATGCTTTTTTAATTTGCTGTGAATTGCCGTATCCTTTTCAGATGTTTTTGCTACTATGGTGTTCTGGTTATGAAATGAAGCTCAAAGAACACCAGTGGGAAGAAGATAAACTGAAGCATTACTTCGGCTTGTAAAATGTCTATAGGTTTTGAAAATAAAAGAATAAGGAGGGGTGGGGTGGGGGGAGGAAGAATCAGATCGTACAGATGACCACAAATCCTAAATTACTTTGACGTTTTGATCATCAGCTGCAGCCCCAATGGGGAGATAAATCAGTTTGCAGCAGCTGCAGATATCTATCTGAGTTAGGGACATGGTAAAAGTTAAGTGGCCACCATCACAGGAGGTTTCCTGAAGTTGCAGAGGGATGGGGGAAGGCCAAGGAGGAAATGAATCCATAGAACAACGTTCCAAGTCAGCCTGCCATTTTCATGAATGCAAACGTACATGGAGAGCCTGACATTTACAAACTGATGTTCTCCTGCCTGTTTCCAATCTCAAAAAGTAACTCATAGTGAAGGAGTTTGCAGTTGTCCGAACCCACTTTGTTTGTTGCAGTCAGCTGCTTCTTATTAGAATGTGATTTAATGTGCATGGCAGCAGTAAAACTACTAGTTTTATGTCCTTTTAATCTCAAATGGAAGCTAAACTTGGTTTTCCAAAATGCTAAAACCAGCTGTGATCTAATACAAAATTCTTAAAGGCTATAATGCTGGGTTCTTGTCAGGGTAGAACATCTTTAGTGATAGTGTCCCAGATCATTGCAATAAAGTATTTACAATATTTTTCTTTTTTTTTTTTTTNNNNAAAATATTTATAAAATTTTTTTTTTTTTTTTTTTTTTTTTTTAAACCATGTAAAACATATTGTGTAAACTCTAGTTGGGCTGTCTCATGATGCAGTTTCCTTTACTATTTTACTTTATATGCAGTTAATTTTGGAATGTGTCTTCAGAGATTCTCAAATCAAAACAGCCTAAATTATTAGTGCTTTGTTCTTTTTTTTTTTTTTTTTTTGATTTGAACCTACAAGGAACAGCCTCAATTGGTTAACGCTTGTCTAATATTTGTCACAGGCCATCTTTTCTGCTATGTGTGATAATCATACCCTATTGTAGACCTACGGCCACAAAAGGGTTGAACAAAATACTCAATGCATCTATGTAGTGGGTGGCATTCTCATGTCAAATGATTTCAGAGTACTATCAGTGCCAAATATATTCTTGGCTTTAAATGCTGTTTTCCCTCTCATTGTGCATATAAGCTCTGCTTTCCTTGCCACAACTCAGTGTTTGGAGGGGCTAATGGTGGCTGCTGCTCATGCATTTTAATACATCTAGTGGGACAATACATGTATAAGTTGCTACCTGCTTCCTATTCTTCCCTCTATGTCAAACAGATGAAGGTAGAGATTAATTTTTATTTTTTGTCTCAGGATCGGTGACACAACACCAAATCTTGGTGTGGTTAAGACAGAACCCCCTTGGGAGAAATTGGCTTTTGTGGAAATGTCCACAGAGGGCCTTTCACTGGCACCTGCTCTAGGCACTCCCAGTGGGTTGAGATCACTTGGCAAAAGTACAGATTTTGGAGACTTTAAAGCATAAACCAAGAGAAAAGCTTGGAAATGGCACCAGCTGTGTGGCAGTTTCCAAGCAGTATTTTTGACACATAAGTGCAGGCTCATCTACCCCCGCTCTTCAGGCATATCTAGGGGGAGAGTGGATGGAGAAAGAGAGAGCAAGAGAGCATGGCCTGATCACCAATCAAATCAACCATTTCTCTGCCAGTACCACTGGTTTCTGTAATTTCTTTTACACTTAACATTATGGAAAGGATAAAGTGTTTCAGAACTCCTTTGCAAACTACTCTAATACATCATTTGTAAAGACTGCTTAGTAAAACCATATTGATTGCACCTCAGATCTTGATAGACTAATGTCACAGCTGAAAACTGTAATTTATGAAAACTTTTGAGTAGTAATACTAATAGGGAAGGGCTTTTATGGGGCAGAAGAGTGAAAAAAATAGGGTTTTTCCTGCCTGAACCAAGACTATGTAGGAAAAATACATCATTGAGGTCTTTGTCACTAGGAAAGCACACAAGTATATTGTTTAGGATTTTTACAGGTGTTGGTATGGGCTTCTCCACCAGTATAGAAAAAGCTCTGTGTTCAAAGCTCTCCTCTTGCTGCCTGAGCAAGACTATGCATGACCAAGGAAACACCTGTAAAGGGGAATTGCAACATTGTGCAGCCAGAGGTGGCTCCTTTTGGGATCTCAGCCTATGTCCTCTCCTGGTAGCTTGCTGGTTGTCTTCCCAAAAGACAAATTGCCAGTGGGTCACATGTGTTTGGGGATAAATGTCTGAAAACCAGTCTTCCTGACAGAGACACTTCCAGAAATTTGGGGTCTCTCAAGGATGGTGGCTATTCCAGAGGAGTGAAGTGGGGAAGTTGAAGAACATCAGAGAGCAGCAGCTATGTCTTCACAGCTAGAGGTTTCACCATGATCCTAGTTACCATCACAGATGGATTACTCAAGCTAAATTTCCTTTATGTATTACATCATCATCCTCACCATCATTATAATAGTCCTCAAGGTCTGCTCATAACCTTTGAGTTGTGTGTTCATGGCAACACTGGAGAGCTCTTGTACCCTCCCATTTGGTGTCTGAAATACCATTCAGAGCATGAAGCTGCTCTGAAAACATACGGTTACGTCACAGTAATCGGGTACAATCAAATCCATGCTTCCCCCTGCAATTTGCAGTAGCATTTGGATGGGGTTTTTGTTTAAGCACCCGTGTCATACCAGTAACACGGGTTGATTAATTCCGGGGATAACATGATGCTATGTTAGCCTTACAGCACAGTTGCTGCCTGGGTCTCCTCCAAGAGGAACCCCACATAATTAACATGACTCTCACCCTTTCACTTTTAACATGCTTCCTAATTAAGCTCTCCAGGATCTGAACTTCACTTTCTGGCCACAGTGGCTGCAAAATGATTTATCCCCTGATGATGGTCACTAGCGCCAACCTCGCTGTCAGAGAAGCACACTGATGCATTTAACTCTTTGAATTATTTTATCCTTTCTCCACTTCTGTTTAAGTACAGAGGTCTGGCAAAAAAACCTTACATTTCAGAGCCAGAACATCATTGTGCAAATGTATAGGATATCTCTTACCCATTTTTGTATAATGGACGAATATCTAAGAAAGGACAAAGATGCATCTAAAAAGACTTTGCCCTGTAATTAGCCTATCTTGCTTTTTTAAAAAAATCTTTATGTCACTCCATTTGCAGATTAATTAAACCTAATAGGTGTAATGAAACGCAAAGAGAGCCAATCGCTTTGTAGAGATTTAATACTGATTTGTACGCTGAACCAGCTTTAATGGATTTTAAACAATTATTGTCAATAGATAAATTTCTGCAATAACAGTTTTATGTATAAATAGATCGTATTGAGGTACAAAGTCTACCTGTGTATATAGTGGATAATTAAAAAAAACACCTCATTTGCATTTACACACCACCTCCAGATCTTTGGCTCAAAGGTGCTGTTTACACAGTATTATTTTAATTTCACATGACAAATGTGCTACCACGAAGCTAAACATTCATCATTACCCAGGCACACTTTCCCCTTCTGTGGGGAGAAGCGCCGTCAACTACTGACAAGGGGCTCTCCGCAGATAACGCTGGCTGGGGAAGCACAGTACCAGAGAAATCCCATTTCTGAAAAAAAACCTCTCTGCAGATGTGCCCAGGGGCCAGAGGGACCCCAGGTACCGTGGCCCACAAATTGGGCTGAGCTACCACCTTCAAAAGCTGTGATTCCCTGGCTGGTTTGAACCACGGCCAAGCAGGCTGCGAGGGCAGGCAGCCCCGCCTGCCTCCATCCATCGCGGCTGCTGAAATGGGAAGGACTTGGAGCCGGCAATGATGAGGAGGGTTCGCATGAATCCCCCGAGCCAGCAAGCAGGGTTTCCTGATTGTCAGCTGCGCTGCGCCGGGCTTGTTTAAAATAATTAGAGTGCGGCGGCTTAAACAGACCGGGGGGGTGGGGTGGGCTGCTGGCNTAAGTACACGAAGGCAGTCAGAGAGAAACAGGATGAACCAGCCCCAACATACGCAATGGATGGAAACAATACACCCAATACATCCAAACTGTATTATTTAATTAAAAAAAAAAAAAAAAAAAAAGAGGGGGACAGAGAAAAATCTGCTTTCTCCTCTTCCTCCTCTTTTTCCTCCAAGAGGGCTAGCTGAAATCTTTCTTAATTACCGCTTATTTCAATGACAGAATTGTAATTTATCATTTAGTTGTAATTTGACATATGTTCACACCTTTGCCATTTCCAATTTCCTCCTTCACTCTAATTGTCTGCCTGGCTCGCCTGTCACGCGCGCCTCCTGGGATTAATTCGAGCTGTCTGTCTGCAGCGGGCTGCCGGCGCGCTCGGGGCTGCCGGGAGCGTGACAGTGTCAATGCGCACACCGTTTAGCCAAGGCATTACCCGGCCGTCACGCTCTCGCCCCTCCTCAGCCCCCCAGTGTTTATTGTTTAGCCCGTTTTTTTGCATTTGTGACTTTTCGGGGGTTTTATTAGACTCTAATTACACTCCCCGGCTGTCAGCTGAAAGGAGAGGAAACCTTGGCGTAATTAGTGGGAGGAGGCCCTGGCAGCGGGGATGCGGGGACCAGTAGATGTCTCTCGCTCTGCCTCAAAAATGCACACCGGCTTTAAATGCTCTGCCTTCATTTTCCTCTGTTGCTGTTTATGCTCCTCTCTCCTGCTGACACGGAGAGACAGAGCTATTGCAACATCCTTCCCTGGCTTTTGGTCCCCCTCGCCCCACTCTCCCTCTTTAACACGTTGCATCCTGCTCCAGCATCCTCTGAAAACAACCTTTCCGTGGCCAGGTCCTGCTCCACCTCAGTGCAACTGCTCACCCGTGATGAATTTGGCTCAGGATATATTTGCTTGCTGAGGCTGGTAATATAGTGGGGAAGGGTACTGTATGCCCAGCATGAGAATATACTCCATGGCTAAAAATTAACCTGCCAGCAGCTGCTTTGGTCACCAAGGAGGTGCGTGGACACCTTTCCCCATGGCTGGTCCCACTCTGCTCATGCTGAGCTGGTCTCCTTCTCTGTGTAAATCTGCAACACACAGGCTGCCGCTGCCAGTCCAGCAAGGCTACTTGTTTTCATCATCAAGGGAAGTGATATTTCACCTAAGTGTTGGACAGTAACACCAAAGTGTTGGACGGTAACACCAAAGATTAGATGCTCAGCCATGCTTTTCATGGGCAACATCTGACTTTACACTATGACTCATTTCCTGGCCCCTTATTCTCCATCTCACCCAGATTTCTCCCAGAGGCTCCCCTGAGGGCCTCTGAAGCCCGTATGGATGCTATACACCTCAGTCTTGCAGGACATCCAACCTCAGAGATCCTCTTATGAATAAAGACAACCAGAGAAAACTGTTTTGTGTGGCTGCTGCTATATGGGTTTTTGATTTGTCTTTCAGTCTTTGCCTGAAAGAATAGAAAACATCCATTCTTTTTCCAATTTTCATGGAGAATCTTTTCTGCAAGCTACAAAAAAGGAACTTTTTTTCCTCCAAGTGAAACCTGGCTCAACCAGTCAGCTGAGCAGATACTTTGGCTGTCTGAAGGCACCCTCTAGCTTGATTATCACTATCTTGTATCGTATGTCCCCCCCTAAAATTCCCATGCCTTCCACTGTTTCATCTACATTGCTTTTGATAGCAAAGTCAAGAGATGCTAAGCAAGGAATAGAGATAAACTACCTTTTCCAGTTGATAAGTGAAGCCCAAAAGTGCTGAACAAAAGGGTTTTTAAAAAAGCACCAAACATTTATATACATATATTTATTTATCCAGGGATTTTAAATGTCCCATCCATCAGTACCTGCACATACAAAGATAAACTAGCAGAAGCTGGAGTAAATTGGCCAGTGTTGCCCCGTGTGCTTGGGATGAGGGTGCTGGGGAAGGTGAATTTTGGAGTGGGCGCATCTGCACTGCATACTGCATGCCTAATCCCCACATGTAACTTCTATGAACGGTGAGCTCCAACTGTTGTCTTTATTTTCACTTGCTCTTCTCAATGGCATAACCTTAGGTAAGTGCTTGAAGGCCAGCCTTGGCTCAGAGTGCCTTAATAGTTGCCTTAAATGTATAAAAATAAAGACAATAACCGGAAAACACACCCAATTGATCAATATCTCTCCCACTCCCCAAAACTAGGGTGAACCTCTCACTCTGAGCCATCCTATCCTTTTCTGGCATCACTTTGGCAGCACATCACAAAACCAGCCTGACCAGAGAGTGCAAGCTAGCGGCCAGCATGTATGTCTTGGTGCATTCAAACCCTGAAGGAATTAATTTCAGAGTCAAGGGACAATACGGTGAAAAAACCCCAGCCAACCCCAAAGCATCACTCCAGGTTACCTGGACTAAAAAGCAGTGGTTGGTGGCACCACGAGAGGTTGGTGAGATGCTGGCTTTTGGAAACCCCTGGGCTGTTGCCCATGCTCCTGACTTGGAGCCATTTGTGGCCTCCATGTGAGCAGACAGAAATGCTACTCGGAGCCCAGGTACAGAAAGCAGCTAACACAGTGCTGCCAGAAAATATTTAATGCCTTGTAGGAGGCAAGACCGAATGGATTTACATTTATTTAGATTTTTTTCTGACTTTCAGTGTCTGCTCCCTACACTGCTGACCTTTTAAAATTGTTTTGGTACTTACTGACTTTGTTTTCTGTGAGTTGCTGTTGAGTGGGATTTTTATCCTCCAAGTTCCTGCCTTTTGCCATCTAGGGTGGCCAGCCTTCTCAGGCACTTTCGTTTGAACACCAGGATTTTTGTGAACTGTCTACAAACTTCCAGGAGCTGGCACTTCTGGCCACTGGAGCTGTCAAATTATGAGCAGCTTGTGAAAACACAAAAAGCCTCATGCTGAGTCCTAAAAAAGAAGGTCCTCCAAACACTTAGTCACATGCACCAACCATGGTCTATAGTCTGTGGTATGAGGTGCTTATGATTTAGTATTAGATCTTTGCTATATTTATGGCCTATTTCATATATTGGAGCTATTTCACTAGAAATGGTGTTGGAAATCAATGTGCTCATTAGAAGTCAATGCTAAGTGCTTTTGAAAATTCACTTTCTTTTTCATTTCTCCTAGCTATCAATTTTGTTTTTGTTTTAAACCTGACTTCCCGAGGCCTTATTCATTAATAGATAAGCAGTAATAAGTAGGTTATGAGAATACAGTAGGCTCATCTTCCACGTCAGCATACCCAGTGCACTTCCTACCTAGAAATAAATCTGATTTTTCAAAGATGTGAAACTCCTTGGGCTCACAAAGAGTCTCTGAAAACCACACACTTTTGCTGTATCTGTGATGAGAATGACAAGCCCCAAATGGGAAGGAAGGAAGGATCAGCCTGGAGCCCACCTGCAAAACAACTTTATGGGTAGTTGTCCTCTACTACCAGCTGTAGTGCTCTGTACTGTCAATGGGGAAGGTAAGGGGGTTAAAAACAGATGGACTGATGTAGAAGGCTGATGTGCTGACTTTTGTAGAAGGCTTTTTTTTTTTTTTTCTTTTTAATTATTACCCTACTTTTGGGACATTTTTGGACTCAGCACTGCTATTCCATCACTTGTGTCACAGGAACACATAGATGTTTTAATAGTGTCTCATCCTAATTAATCTGTAACGTATTCAGGAGGAGCGACCTTCTCACAAGTAACCCAAGCCCCTCAGTCTTGCTAAGTCCTTCACGGTGTCTGCATGGCTGAATGGTTGGTGTGTTTACACTCACTACATCCCACAAACATACCCAAAGCTGGCTGGAGTGGGCTCTGCCTGAGAAGGGCACCCCAAACCTGTAGGATGGGCACCAGGTGCCCCAGTCTCTCAGGAGAAGTTCAGGTGTCAGTTGAAGGACTTGCCCAGAGCCATGCAAGAAGACAGCAGCAGAGTGCCATTGAAACAGTCGTGGGTGGCTTTTCTTCAGCACTCCCTCAATCCTCTCTTTAGATTTCAACAAAACACTCTGTTAATCCTGTTGCTGCAAGTGAAACAAAAGAAAGGGAAGGAGACCCCCCAGTAATGCTTGACTGAGAGGCCTTACATGCTCTTTGCTGTACCCTTTGTGAGATTGTAGTGGTTTAGTATTGCTCTAGCTCCTACTTGAACGTGGTATAGGGCTCTTAGAGATGCTTGCTGAAGAACAGATGAAGAAAGCTCCTCGGCGTATCTTCAGTATGCATGTTTAGCTTGCTGCATCACTGTAAATCAAACCTACTTTTGTTTCAAAACAAAAAGAAAACCCCAACCCAACCTAGTAGCTGTCTGTAAGAATATGAAATACTTCTTATAAATAACAGAAGAAAAGGCCTCTTTCATTCCAGTACGGAAAGAGAGCTGAAGTAATTTTGCTTTGAAGAAAGCACTCTCCTTTGTCCCTTAACTTTCACATAGAGAACAAGATCCAATGTCTTGATCCCTAAAAGTAATGTTCCAGAAAACAGGGAGAAGGCAAAATCAAGGTGGTGTCCTCATGGAAATTGCTTTTGTGCACTAAAATATAGTGGTCACCACTGGTGCCCGCTATAAAATTTTTATATGTAGAAAGTGGCAAGCTATCACACTTTTTATATATGCACATATAAAAGTGACAGGCAGAGGAATAGGATGCCTGGAGCCGGAGGATATGAGTGTTGCAGTCCACAGTCCTTTTATTTTTAATTTTTATTTCAACTCAATGGGAAAAGTTTTCTGTCATTAGGTCAAAATCACAATGCAAATGTTTTTTTCTTCTGAGGCCTGAACACAAACAGAGACCTTCCTCCTTTCATCCAGGCATTTAGCGCTGCTGATCTCTGCTTGTGAGCATTTCAGGGTGAACTACGGCAAGTTGTGGGGCTGGTTCTGGCTCCTAGGACCCCACATACCTGCTGTATGGCTCAAGCAACCTGGGCATGGCCAGGGCAAACACAGACGTGGTGGTCACCAGAACCTACCAGGCAAAGCCTCACAATATTAGAGAGTTGGCTGAAACGCTGTTTCTGGCCTTGTGGTTTCCACCCCTAGGCATCTTTAAAACGTTAGAGCCTGAATGCAGGAGGAGAGGAAAGAAAAAAAAAAAGAGAGGATACACCAAGGGACAAGGGAGCACTTCGCAGAAGTCCAGCTAGTACAGAGCATGATCTCTGGCAGCAGCAGCACAGGAGGCTTCTTGAGAATAAATGGGGATCCCTTATGTAGGGAAACCACTTGTATGAACTCACCACCTGTCTTCAAAGGCAGACATACTCCCAGCCACTCTAAATCTAGCATTTGCAGATTGTTGAAATTCCTGAGGTAGTCCTGGTATGCAAGTGGCTATGGCTGTTGCAACACATGACACTGATGCGATGGTGACAGTGCTTTTGGACTGTTATGTACCTGCACATAACAGGTAAGAGGAAGACATTCGCAGGATGTAAAGCTCTCCAGTTTTGTTAGACATGCTTTGTGCCTTGGACCTGGAAATTGTATTTATATGGAAGTTGCATACTTCAGGCACTAAAGCCAGGTGGAGAGCAGTTTGGTTTGGGGTAGACATGGAAAACCCAGACGTCCACCAGCACAGGTACAGACATTTTACTGATGTTCTGGGGGCCTGCTGAACATGCCTTTGTGTGCTATGCATACATTTCCTTGTCTGGGATACCTCAGACAGAAGTAAGCAAGATCTACATGTGTGTACGTGTCTGTGAGCACACAGACACAGAAATAAATATATCTTTGTGTGCATACTCAAACTGAAATGGTTTCTAACTGCCCGCAAATACTATGAGCTGCCCCTCTGCTTCTCACCTTAGACAGCAGCTCATGACTTGCATTGGTGCGTCCTGCACTCAACAGAACTGTGCCCTTGACATGGGGCATGGGACAACCTCTGTTGGGTGGGAAATGTCTGCTGGGCATGGTGATAAGCAGGGAAAGAGACTCTGCAAGGAGCATCAAGTTCCTCCAACATCCGTCACTGTAAGTGCTGGATTTACACCTTGCAATTTGTTTGAGGGAAAAAGTCAGGGAGCAATAAAGTAATACACTGAGCAGAAAAAGAATTGTTATCAGAAAATTATTTGTAATGTAGCCTTTAAAATAGATATCCCAGCTATTCCTCTGCTTTACAGTGTCATTTCTAACTCTAAAAAGTCAGTGTATAAATCTAATGGAGTAGCTATTCATAAAAGTTCAGCTTGAGTAATAAAAGTAACAATTTTCTGTAATGATATTTTATAGATTTGAATAAGACATAAAATATTTTTGCTTTTATAGCATATGTAAAGGGAGTAAGTATTATATGCCTATAAAACAGGGATTACTTTTAAATTCTTAAAATATTTCTAGAACAAAGTAAATAATACTCTTTTTTTTTTTTTTTCTGAAAGACTGATTGAAAGCCATGTAGCAAACTTTTTAAATATTTTGTGTGAAAACAGTTCTCTTGCAGCTTCAGATAACATACTTCTCTCTATCATCTTTTAATAAAGGAAATGCACAGGGTCTCTTTTCCCTCTCTATTGCCTATCTTTCCCTCCGAGCCCTTCAGCCCAGTTCTTCGCCTAGTGTGAATGTGTTACACATGAGAAATTAGGTTTTTATCTCCTGTGATGTAATTTTCACAAATGCCAACTGAACATTGCAAAGAAGATATTTTCATCATGTGCAGAAGAGGAGGGAAAACACAAATCAGAAAAGGAGGCCTGGACTTCTGATTTGTTTTGTACTGAGTCTGGAGGAAAAATACTGACTTTTCATGAGTTACTGTGGCTTGTGCATGAAAGTAAGGGTGATCAGAGCCTAGTTGTCAGACCTGATCCTCTGGCAGAGTAGTGCCATGCTCAGTGCCACCCTCCAAGTCAGAGGGACAGTGGTAGGTTGTGCCACTGCTGTGACCTCCAGACTGGCACAGGCACCTGGGGACCACCCAAATCAGCCCCTGTGGCAGCGTTCCCTGACGGTGCTCCTACATTCAATGATGGGGTTGTGGAGCATCATCACCATACTTGTCTGCTCAAGCCACATGTGTAGCGGTGGCATGGAGGTGCTGGGAAGACGGGGTTGGCACAGCTAGGATGCCCATGCAAGGGGAATAGGTGGGCAGCTTTACAGCCATGAGGGGACCAGCCTCCTGCACAGAGCTAACGGTGTAACTCATAATCCTCTTGAAAAGCAAAGCCTACTTAATGTAAATAGTTCTGGTTTGAAAAGCCTTATGAAAGAAACCAGAAAATGCTTGGCATGCATGTGATTATTTCTAAACGTTTTCCTATAGGGTTTCTCTAAGGTACTGATGAACATTAATTTTTTCCCTTATCAATAAAATATGTTGCAAAATCGCTTTGTCCAAATGCCATTTGAGCTACCTTCTGTGAAAAGCAGGAGTGCAATTTGATTAAATGGTTAAAATTAGCTGTAAAGTAGATGATAGGAAAGGTAGCCACACGTGGGCCTGCAGCCTCCTGGTCCGGGTTTAGGCTGATGCCCAGATGCTGCCCAGCATGCCAGTGTATGGCCAGCCACATCCCCTGTGGTTCAAGCCTTTCCACAGCGAAGCATGTCCTGTTTGTTCTCAATCACAGCCCAGCGGGGAAAATGAGGAGCTGAGCAAGCCCATGCAGCCACCGGGCTCGGCCTCACCACCCGCCAGCATCTACCCCGATGGCCTCACTGCTGGCATTGATTAGCCTGTTCCCTGCCCGGCCTGCGGCTTGCTGAGCAGCCCTGCTGCCTTCCCAGCAGCCACCGGGGCCATGCACGGCTCAGCGGTTTTACCCAGCTGCATGCACATATGTACATGCTGTAACATACATGATGTGTATTGTTTGTATGTTGCTCGGACAGCCATGTACATGTGGTGTGTGTACAAGCATGAGTACACAGACACACCTGCGGGTTACCAGACACACACTCGCATACATATTTACTTTCTACTCTTACTTGCAGGGGATGTTAAAAAAGGTGTCTTGAGCAAAAATAAAATGTATATGTTTTCATTCATGTGCTTACAAATATATGCATAGGTACACCCACTAGAGATGGTGTGCAGCTATCTCAATTTGCACATCCACTTGAGAGTAAATCTTTGGATATGCAGCCATAAATACATATATCTATGCTAGAGGGAAGGGATGCCATCCAGAGGGACCTGGACAGGCTTGAGAGGTGGGCTAGTGCAAAGCACATGAAGTTCAACCAAGCTAAGTGCTGGGTCCTGCACCTGGGACATGGCAATCCCAAGCACAAATGCATGTTGGGTGAAGAATGGCTGGAGAGCAGCTCCAAGGAAAAGGACTTGGGAGTGATAGTGGATGAAAAACTCAACAGGAGGCAGCAGTGCACACTGGCAGCCAAGAAAACCAACCACATCCTGAACTGCATCAAAAGAAGTATGGCCAGCAGAGCAATGGAGGTGATTCTACCCGTCTACTCTGCACTTTTGAGACCCCACCTGGAGTACACTGTCCAGCTCTGGAGTCCTCAACATAGAAAGGACAAGGAACTGTTGGAACGGGTCTAGCAGAGGGCCACGAAGATGATCTGAGGGCTGGAGCACCTCTCATAAGAAGACCAGCTGAGGGAGCTGGGCTTGTTCAGCCTGAAGAAGAGAAGGCTCCAGGAACACCTTATAATGGCTTTCCAGTACCTGAAGGGGGTCTACAGGAGATATGGAGCGGAACGCTTTATTAGGAAGTGTAGTGATAGGACAAGAGGTAATGGCTTTAAATTGGAAGAGTGTAGATTTAGATTAGATACTAGAAAGAAATTCTTTCCTGTAAGGGTGGTGAGACACTGGAACAGGTTGCCCATAGAAGTTGTGGATGTCCCATCCCTGGAGGTGTTCAAGGCTGTGCTGGTTGAGGCTTTGAGCAACCTGGTCTAGTGGGAGGTGTCCCTGCCCATGGCAGGGATGTTGGAACTCAATGATCTTCTAGGTCCCTTCCAACTCTAACCATTCTATCATTCTATGAAAATAGAAACCAATATGACTCAACACAGAGAGTTTACACATGTTTCTATGAACTTGTCTATGTCTTTAGCTCCCATACCGCTTAGTACCTCCCATACAGCTTGGCTCCCATACCTCGCTCAGAAGGTGTTGCCATCACTTTGTCTCCATGTAAGCACAGAACACAGAGTCCTTCATGATGGATAGCTCTGTTTATATGGTCACGTCATTATAGAACAAAAGTAATCTTTTTATGAGGCTTTTCTAATAGGAAAACCTATAAACACCTTATATAGAGCACATTCATGGCTGCTGGCAGTGGATCAGCAGCAGGCTGCTGGCAGACTAATAATTATAAGGAAACCATCTTTTGGGTCAAGCACCAGGTCACATTTTGGGGGCAAAGAATAAACAAAAAATGTTGGGAAAATTGCTCTGCAGTAACAGAAACTGCAGTTCAGAGCTGGTGCTCTTGAGGACTTCACAGTTTAAATATTGGCCAGGGCTGATTTTTTATTTTATTTTTTATTTGACAGTTGGCATATTTATAAAAAGTCAGTGCACATTTCTGAAATTTCATTGCACATCCATGCATCATTACCTGTTTTCTTGGAGCTCGAGGGAGACGATATTGTTGGGGGTTTTCTCTCATGTAGGGAGGAAAGGCAACGAGGCATAACAGAAGCGAAAGATGGCCTTTGGGAGAGAAGCACAGCTTTTCTGAAGCACAAACCTTTGGTCCAACTGAAAGTCCAAAACAAAGGAGAATCTCTGTCTCTCTCCTTCTCTCTAGCTGTACCTTGGTAATGAAAAGGAAACAGCAAGGGAAGGAAAAAATAAAGAAGGGGAAAAAAAAGTAGAAGCTTACTATTTTTAAAACCTAGTCCAAAGTTGAAGAGACTGGTGAGCAGAAGCAAATACTCTTCAGAAATGTCTGACTGCAGTACCAGGGAGAAATATTCCAGGAAAACAAGATAGAGAAATATTTTTACCAGTAAATATTGGAGTTGAACTAGACTGGCGCATCTCAAAGAAAATGATGGACAAATGCTGCAGGGCGTGCTGAAGAAAATAAAATGCTTACCCTTTATCCCAAACCCATTCAGCTAGGGACCATTTTAGGAGTTGAACAAAGTTGTCTGAGTTTTTCCCTTTGCTCTTGTTCCTTTTCTCTCCAATGGCAAACAAAAAACATACTAGTGTCTCTGTTGCTGGCTCTTACTTGGACTGAGAACTCCTGGTATGGAAGAGAGTAGCTTTTCTCCTGAAGGCTGAGCTTTGTTATTTTCTTGAGGAGTTGAGATGATACTGAGCTCAGGGGTTATGCTGGAGCCTTCATCAGTGGTGGCATTTAAAGGTGGAGAAGACAGTGGAAAGCTCTCCATTTTGCTAAGTTGGGATCTGCAGGCAGCTCCCCCCAACTCTCCCTCCCAAGGCAGCTAATCCCCCAGAGGGATTCAAATTTATGCTGTATTCTTTAGGTGTGATTGGGTTAGGTGTGGGAGGTTTAGGTGCAGGTTCAGTTTCTAAACTTGGATGGAGTTTTTGCAGGGGGTGGTGGTGGATGTCATATTATCCAGCTTTTCTCCAAGCTAGTTTCTGGTTCTGTGGTCTGCCCCCACATCCCCTACTCCTGACAAGGACTGAAGGTACCATGGTAGAAGAGAAAAAACATCTTGCAGTATTTCACAACTGGAAAACACTTTTCCCACATTCTTCTGCATTCTCCAGATTTCAGCAAGCTTAGGATAGCTTTTTTTTTTAACCTTTTTTTTACATCTGGGCTGAACAGTTACCATTAACCCTTTCAGAGATCTCCTCGCTGCTAATCAAGGGGAAAACAAAGGGTCGAGGCATTGCTGCTTGTACATGGCAGGCAGCAAGCAGAGCGAGATGCCAGGTGCTGCCCACCCTCTTGCAGCTTTCATGAGGACATGCCAGACCGGTGGCAGATGCAAAGCAGCTAGGGAGGCTGCTGCTGTTGGCCCAATGAGAGAGGCTAGCCAAAGGAAAGCCCCACGTGGCCCTGCCTAGACAAAGGTTAATGCAAACTGCGAGGTGCCTGATCACATCTGGCCCTTGTGTAGCCGCATCTGTCTTCCCACCCTCCCATCTCCCTGCCTGTGCCAGGAGCAGCCACCCTGCGGTCCCCCTGCTCCCCTGGGCCACGGAGGTGCTGCAGGAGTTATGTTACACACATGCCGAAAGCCATTAATTAAATTAGAGATCTCCGACAGAGGCTGCAGAAGCAGCTGTGTCATCAATCATCGTGCCGCAGGCTGACACACAGGCCGCATCACATGGAGGGATTTTTTTCTCTTTTTAAAGCCAGCTGAGGGCCCTAATCAGAGGTCCTGTGTGGGAGGGTGGTGCAGGGTGGCCAAGGCACCTGCTGGCTGACAGACACCCCCCATGCACTCGGTGGCAAGGAGCAGGTCTGTGACCAATATGCCTGTATGTTGCTGCCTATTAATTGGCACCATCAAAGGTTGTCTTGTGGCTGCTCAGGTCCCTTTGCATTAGCATGCTGCAAGGTGACAGATCTGCCACCCCTGGGGCCAAGCCTCCATTTGGCAGCATGGTGTGAAATGGAGGGAATCAGTGGATTCCATACATGCACAGAAAAAGCAAATTTCTGTTATTTGCAGGCTCTGGGCCACTCAATAAGGAATTTTCCTCCTGCTGCCAAAGAACTGTGGCTTTTAGACAGTTAATCAAATAAGAAAGGCTAAGGGTAGTCACTACACCTTTTGCAAATAGCAATCCAGACACAAGAGCAAATAATTTGTGTCAGCGTGACAAGAGAAAATGGAATGTAAACTTGCTAAACAGACAACAGATACCAGCTTTTAGATATATGCATTTCTGTCTCGGCCTGAGGAAAGACCCCAGGCATCTTAAAATTTGGGATCCGTTTATAATGTCAGGTGCTCTCCCCGCCTTGTCCCATATTGGTAGGAAGAAAGAGGTTTGCAATATCTTAGCATTCCCTGGGCCAGCTTCTCCACATCCACCTCACAGTATGCTACCTACAGAGGAAAGACAAAGCCTCAGCAATTTTATTCAGGTCTGTTTCGCAGTGTAGGTCATCTCAGCAGAGTGTGGAAACAATAGCATGTGCCAATCTCTCAGCACAAATACTGACCCACAAATAATGAACGCTCCTAGCAACCGCTGAGAAAACCAGTGAAACTTTTAACATATTTTTGTGCAAAGAGAAAAAAAAAAGAATTAGTTTTGCACCAGTAAAAAGTGGTCTGTGTGTAGACAAACTGCAAAGAGAAAATTGTCAGATAAATTATTTGTATTGAGTAATTTGATCGGCTCTCCTTGGAAGCCTAATGAATAGGTTATTTTCTGCAACAGCTGCTGTTCAAACTCTCAGGCGTGAGTCCACGTGGTCTCACTGTTCAAAGGGAATTACTGTGCTGGCTTTTTAAAAGTAACTTTTTAAAAAGAAAAACTAGGAACACACTATTTGTCAGCAGAGAGGAAAGATGAAGCAGAGAAGATTTAAGCAGGTGGTAAAATTATCCTAAAGCCCTAAAAAGTAGCAGTAAAAAGGGTAGTTGTGTGAAGGCACAGATAACTTGTCTGTCACTGGGACTGCAAGAAACCAAACCATCGTGGCTGGTTGTGATGTAATTCAGACATGTCATCTGCATTTCACATACGCTGCTGTGGAGAGGAAATGCCTCCCAGATGGGCTATGAGGATATATGGCCCCAGGGACTCTACTCCGGGTAGGCTATAAACTTGGTCTGGAGCTACTCCTCTCCAGTTGACTACTTTATTTATGTAAGGCCAAATACCATCTGCATGTGTGTGTCAGTGGCAGGGGCTAGGAAAAGTAAAAGATCTTGTAATGGCTTTTTTTGGGGGGTGGAAAGAGTTAAATACATCCTGCACTCATGCAACAATTTGCCACTTGTGATATTTCGTCCATCATCTGCATTTGTCCAGAGGGAGCCAGGTTTCTTTCTGCATTCATGTTAGCGCACACCTGCCTGCGGCAGGCAAAGGCTGACTTGAACCTCTTTTACGGGTGATACTTGCTTGTGTTTTTCTCTGACTAGGTCTAAATAGGGTAAAGTGTGATCTGCCAACCATGAAAAACTGAATTTTTCCACCAGTGATGTGATATAAAGGCATAGCTCTGTGTGCCTGCCTTGTTCCTTCATGCTGCCTATCTCTGCCCAGCATACCCTCCCTTCCTTTGGGGAGCTTCACTGAGGTCATCTTACAGTTCAACACGCAGCTTCCACACACCAGGCCTTTTTTGCACCTAGAAAGTTACATTTTGGGGTGGCTTTTTTTCATTGTTCTCTTCATAATCTGTTCAGAAACCTAGTGTTTTTCTTCTCTTGCCCTTTTTCTTCCTTTTCTTGTCAAGATAATAAAGAGGAGACTTGCTGTATGCAGTATTGAGTATTGAGTTCATATTGAGGTGAAGTGAAAGGTACAACCAACAGCAATAGGCTGTGAGCTGTCTTTGCCATGTGTTTCTGCAGTAGATTTAAGCAAGCTACTGCAACAGGAGGCATTGAGGGTGGACTGCATGCAGGCATGCATGTGTAAGGGAAAGGAAACGATCCCAGAAACCAGAGGAAGCCGCCAACCTTATTTTATAATGAAGTAGTTGGTGGCTAACTCTTTGAGTGGTGCTTACTGCTGTGAGGACCAGCTTGTTTAGGCTGCTTGGGCACCTTTGTGAGGCCATTGCAATTTCAGCCAGTGGTTTAAGGAGCCAGGGGATTTAGGAGTGTGGTGAGGGAGCTCTGAGGACTGATGCAGCCCTCCCTCTTGTCCAAAGACCATAATCTTAGACTATGGCATCACCTTTCTTTTGGGATGGAGGCCATGTCCCTCATGCCATGCAAATTTAAGTGAACACACTGGCTTTGCACTTTCTGCTTCTTGATCACCACCTCTCGTGGTCCAGTTTGCCTGGATATTGCTCTTCTGTGGGACACATTATGGTCATTCATGGAATCATAGAATTGTCTAGGTTGGAAAGGACCTTTGAGATCATCTAGTCCAACCCTCAACCTAACTCTGATGAAACTACAACCCATCATTAAACCATGTCACTGAGCACTCTGTCAACCTGTCATTTAAATACCTCCAGGGATGGTGCTTCAACCACTTCCCTGGGCAGCCCATTCCAATGCTTAATACCCTTTCTGTGTAAAAATTTTTCATGATATCCAATCTGAACATCCCCTGGTGCAACTTGAAGCCATTTGTTCTTGTCCTATCACCTGTGACTTTGGAGAAGAGTCTGATCCCTGCCTCTCTACAATCTCCTTTCAGGTAGTTGTAGAGAGCAATAAGATCTCCCTTCAACCCCCTCTTCTCCAGGCTGAACTCCCCCAGCTCCCTCAGCCTCTCCTTATAGGACTTATTCTCCAGACCCCTCATCAGCTTTGTTGCCCTACTCTGGACCTCCAGCACCTCAATGGCTTTTTTGTGGTAAGGGGCCCAAAACTGGACACAGTACTCAAGATGGAGTCTCACTGGTGCTGAGGGGGATGATCACCTCCTGAGACCTACTCACCCGTGCTGTTCCTGATACAGACCAAGATGCTGTTAGTCTTCTTGGCCACCTGAGGACAATGCTGACTCATGTTTAGCCAACTGTCCACCAACAGTCCTTTTCTGCAAAACAGCTCTTCAGCCACACTTCCCCAAGCATGTAATGCTGCATGGGGTTGTTGTGACCCAAGTGCAGGACCTGGCACTTGGCCTTATTGAACCTCATCCTGTTGGCCTCAGCACATTGATCCGGCATGTCCAAATCTCTCTGCAAAGGCTTTGCAGGCATCTTCTCATTTGGCTTGTCGGGGACTAAGAAATGCCCCCAACAGTGATAGGGGCTAGCAAACTGAGGAGGCTCTTTGGACTCATTTTGCTTTTGCAGCTTCTTGTGACATTTGGGTTGAGCTATGGAGAAAGACACTTTTCCCTGCTAACCGATTACAAAGTGATATCCCATGCTCCTGTCATTTTTGGGGTAGAATCTACCTAGTTTTTCATTAAGATCATTTGCATATTGCCAGAGCATATTGAGTAGTTAATATTTAATCTAAATTAATAAACTGTGCCCATTGATTACATGTATATTTCTTCTGAAAGTTTTCTTAATTATAAAAACAAAATAAAGCTTTTTGGGTTTTGTTGGTTTTTGTTTGTTTGTTGTTTTTTGTGTTTTTTTTTAAAACCATGAATTCTAACTTTGTTCTTGTGATGAATTTTGACTGTCTTAATCTCAACAAAAACAGTCTTTGCTGTCATTAGTGAAAATTGCCTTCCTACCAGTTTCAGCAACTACATTTTGGTCTGAGTGCAGCCTGCTCTCAGCAGCTGACGCTCTTGGTGGCCAGTGAGGATTACAAGTCCTACTGTACCTGCTCACTCCTTTCTTCTCCCTCACCAAATCACCTTTGATCAAATCATCTTTTGAAAAACAACCTCCCATCCCATTTTTTTCATCATGTTCCTCCTGTGTTAAGTTACTGCATAAAGATATTGAAGAAGGGCTTCATGACTAGTGAACCACTCAAGTCACTCTGCCACCAGTACTGCATAGACTAACCATGAGCCACAACACAGACAGTAAGTACTGCAGCACTGGCCTGGGTTTTTACTAAGAGGCTAGCACAAGCTCAGAAACCATCCTTAAAGCTGTTCTGCATTCAGATGGCTCCATAGAGCCATGCTGCCAAACCAAAGATAGGTAAAACTTAACACTAAAGGAGCAGGTGCACTTGGAGACAGAGGCAGATATTGCCATAGGTAGTCATCTTTGTCACCAGCACCACCAGTGTATCCAGCTATGAAAAGTTGAGTATCTAGGGGTTATATATAAAGACAAGTGTTGAGTTTGACACTCACCTGACCAAGTCACAAGTGTGCAGATAAATGTTGCTGTTTGTGGTTTGAAACCATATGCAGATCCAGGGGTCATCTCCACAAAACGAAGACCTGGATATTCAAGCAGCATTTGCATGTTATAAATATCATCAGTGTTGACACCTGTGTGCAATACGTACAATAGCAAAAGCAGGTTGGTAGCAGGTAGTACCTGGCATTCTATGTAACCTCAGTCACATTTTGGTTTTTTCTGCACATTTGGGTTGATATCTATATATTTTCTAGGTAACCTTTTTCAGTGAGGAAGCAGTTTTCACAATACCTTTCCTAGCCTGATATGTGTACAGTGCTCTTTTAATTTTGGGCTGATGGAGATTCATGATTCTTTCCTCCAAAAGTGCTCTCTAAGGTTCCTATTTACACATGATACAAGATCAATGGGCTAATAATTAAGGCAATAGTGTGATGCTATTTCAGGTCTGTTGCCTGTTTATTTGAAACAGCTGTCTACAAATGTGGGCTGCATAATACAGAGGTTGCCGTGGTTAAAAACCGTGTTTACTGAGTGCTTGGTAAATAGTTGCACAACTTTCTGTGTAAATGCCAGATAGCATGTTAGAGTTTCTCTTGGGCAGTTTCTCAACTGGGGAGAAGACACAAGCCTTCTCCCCAGTTTCTGTAACCATACTGATCTTGTCTGCTTCCCATACCTGTATGGAGTGAGATGAGAAGGAAATGTGCCATTAAGAAAGGACTGAATTTGTGTCACGCTTGGAGAGGTGAGGACTAAGAGGAGGTGTGAAGCCAGTCTTTGCAGAGATGAAAGACCACTGCAAGGGAGCTGGGAATAATCTCCCCCATCTCTGTTAGCTAAGAGAGAAGCAGTGGTCTTCAATCGCTGTGAGGACGAATTGAGTTAGGCGTCAAGGAGAGAGACTTTGTAATGGTAATGATGGTGAGGCAGCCGCCTGCAAGGGCTGTCAAATCCCCATTGCTGAGGATCTTGAAGAGCAGATTAGATCTAGCTTTGGCAGGAATGATATACCATAACTAATCTAGCCTTAAATCAAGGAAACAGGCTGGATGACCTCTTGAAGTACTTCGTAGTCCATAGGTCTATTTATGTCATTAATATTTGGAGGCAGAGTCTGATTAAACTGTGGTATACACCAAGTACAGGAGCAGCTGCTGTTTCGTCCATCCATAACTCGGTGAGAGAGCATTTAACAAAGCTCTCTGGGGAGCAGGTTGCTTTGAAAGAGGATGGTACCAATGTGCCTGTGCTATGCAGGTCTCAGCTTGGCTTTTCAGAGGTGGATGTAGACTCATCAGGGCTGCTCGATTTTCCCAAAGCAGTACCCATTTCCCACTCAAAAGCCCTCTCCCATCGCCTGCAGCAGGTCTGAACCCCTTTGCAGGGCACTCGGTACCTGACTTGGTGCCAGCAGTGTGCTCATGCTCTTGCGTTCCCAGGGGAGATGCAAGTGCCCTGCATACTCCTTTGTGATCCCCCATCCTATGCATCTCATCAAGGGGCAGGGAGATGCTCCAATTGAAGAATTTATTTAAAAAAATAAAATAGAAGCAATAACTAACATAAAAAAAGGTGTCTTTCTTTTTTTCTCCCAAACGGCACACACTTTTATTTTCAGGCGTGTCTTATTTGCGTTTGGTTCTCCAGATGTAAAGCAGACCCATGGGGTCAGGCGGTACAGGTTTTCTATTTTTCACATCACTGCACCCACAGAAGGACAGAATTCGGTATTGCACACATTATACAGGGGAAAAGCCTTCCTATTCACACTGTTTTCAAAACCATAGTCTTTTCTTGCAGTAATACTAAGAAAAAAACCTCATTTTCTGCTGCAGAGGACTGTTGTAGGCCCAGGTAATGCTGTAGGCTGTGAACAAACATGGTTCCCCATAACATGTTCTTCTCTGTAAAAAGGGGGAAACCTGTGAAAGGCAAAAGTAACTGGTAAAGATTGCATGTTGTAAAATGGATTAGCAGATAGATGACTTCTTGAAATAGAAGGGTCTTGCTTCTCACAGGGGCCTGGATTTGCTTATCTGCTATGCAAGTACTTGCATAATAATAGCTAATCTGCATATGATAAATTAATAAAATAGATTTAAGTGTTGAGGAGGCAAAAACATAATCTACATATTTAGCTCTCTTTTATTTACCTCAGTTGAAAACATCAGGGGTCAGATCTGTGAGGAAACTAGTAACATTTACTGGAAGAGAAGTTCATGCATGTGTGATGGATTCCCAGATTTCTTCTGTGGTGACTACATTTTCACCATATCTTTCCTGAAATGAGAGCCTGTCCTGTTTGCAGTGCTTTGCAGAGCTGGCTTTCTATGCAGTTTCCTTCCTTTCAATATAGTAATCCAAATCTTACAGAGCTGCAAATAAAAACATAACCGGTATAAGCCAGTATAGAATTTTTTCCTGAGTCCACAGATGATCAAAATGATATTGTTGGAGAGCATTATTTAAGCCCGTTTCCATCAGCAGGTACTCTAATGCACAGTAGCTGCAGTGTAAAAGAGTTTGGGCGGATGTGTGGGCTGTGGTGTGGATGAGTTCCCTTGGATGGTGAAAGCAACTCAGGGAGGCTGGGGAAATACCTTAGATCTGTTTTTCCCAGCTTCCCATAGCAAGAGATTTTTGATATCACAGTTACTGCTGTGTTACCACATCCGACATCTCAGCTGGTTAATTTGTGTGAGTGCAGTTGCCTTGCTTACAGCAGTAACAAGGGGTTGGTGGCAGGCTACATCCCAAATTTTCCCTGTTTCACCAGTGGTTTTGGATCCTTTTTGGAGGTCCTTGCTGCAACGTGTGGCTGAGCTGCTGTGGGCGTAGCAGCTACCCAGCTTGGATAGATCCATCATTAACACTGCAGCCACTGCAGAGACAGCTGAGAAGCAAAATCCTGCCAGCTCATTTCTGTTGTGGCGAGAGCCACATTGACGGCTGGCAGGCCATTTCTAATCATGCAGTGAACACAACAGTGAACATATTCCATCTTACTTTTCTCCAGCTCTTAGACCATTGACAAAATATAGGAAAATGGGGATCTTTCATCCACAGGTCTCAAAAGACGTAGCATTAATTATGTGAACTTCACATAAGCTCTACACAGTGTTGGCTTTGTAGCAAAACAAAAGTACAAAAGAAGTAGTTGTTTCGTGATGGGTTTTTGTTTTTTTTCCCCTCAGAGTCATATCACTAGCCAATATACCAGGCTGGTCTGATGGCCCCGACTGAGGATGGTGTTTTGTTGTGAGAGGCTGTGAAATTCTGCCTCTGGAGATTATAGTCTAGAAAGTCAAGCAGATAGAGGCAAATGAAGGATGGAGGAGAAGGTCCTACCAATTAACTCTCATTGTAAATATCTATACTTGAAAAAGCTATGCTTATCCAGTCAGGGAACTGACAAATCAGGTGAGCTATGGGCCCAAGGAAAAAACAGCTCAATTTTTAATATCAAATACTCTAAGCAGTAATCACAGTGAGCAGCTTACCAGCAATTCAGTCTGGAATATGTTTGCATTGCTTGTCAGATTATTTTGAGCTGTGGACATATTCATGGAAATTGTGATCTCTTTCAGGACAATTCACAAGCAGGCAAAAGGACTAAATTCAACAAATTGATTCTCCGCTACAAATAGTTCAACCAGAACTAGTTCCTTATGATAAGGTATTGCGCATTTCTCATTTCTAACTCAAATAAATGTGCTACAATGCTATTGCATTGTTTATCACCAGAAATTCTTACTTCATAAATACTGAATCATGTAGTTGAGATTGCATAAAGCCTTCTGCATGTGGAAAAAAGCAGCTCTGCATCACCTGGACCCCTTTCTCTACTGCTCTTCCAAGGGTGCCATGCTGTTCCTTGGAAAGGGGACAAGACTAGGTGAGCTTGTCATGTTTGAAAGTATGTATTTTACACTTGGACTTCATGCCACTGGGTTAGAAACATAAAATCATTCAGGTTGGAAGAGACCCTTGGGATCATTGAGCCCAACCACCAGCCCTACTCTACAACGTTCTCCCCTACACCATATCCCCAACAACACATCTAAACGACTTTTAAATACATTGAGGGATGGCAAATCCATCACCTCCCTGGGCAGCCGAGTCCAGTGTCTGACCTCTCTTTCTATGAAGAATTCTTTCCTAATGTCCAGCCTAAGCCTACCCTGCTGCAGCTTGAAGCCATTCCCTCTCATTCTATTACTCATGAGAAGAGGTATGCCAGGATGCCATTGGCCTTCTTGACCACCTGGGCACACTGCTGGCTCATATTTAGCCGCTTGTCAACCAGCACCCCCAGGTCCTTTTCTGCCAGGCAGCTCTCCAGCCACACTTCCCCAAGCCTGTAGCACTGCATGGGGTTGTTGTGGCCCAAGTGTAAGACCTGACACTGGGCCTTGTTGAAGCTCATGCCATTAACATTGGCCCATCGATCCAATCTATCCAAGTCCCTCTGCAGAGCTTCCCTGCCCTCATGCAGATTACACTCCCACCTAACTTGGTGTCATCTGCAAATTTACTGATGGTACTCTCTGTATCCTTGTCAAGATCATCAATAAAGATATTAAATAGAAATGGCTCCAATACTGGAACACCACTTGTGACTGGCCCCCAGCTGGATTTAACTCCATTGAGCACCACTCTTTGGGACCATCCTTCCAGCCAGTGCTCAATCCAGCAGATTGTATACTCATCCAGGCCATGAGCAGCCAGCTTTTCCATGAGAATTTGATGGGGGACAGTGTCATACACTTTTCAAAAGTCCAGGTACACAATACCCACTGTCTTCCCCACATCCGACAATCAGATCATCTTGTCATAGAAAGAGATCAGGTTTGTCAGGCAGGACCTGCCTTTCATAAACCCATGCTGACTAGACCTGATCCCCTGGATGTCCATTAGATGCTGACATTAATTGTGTGTCCTTTGTTGTAATGCTATGACACAATTATTTTATCAAATTCAGATTATTTTGAAAGATTGGAAGGAGGGAATTTTTTTCCCAGATACCCACTGAACTTTGCTGTACCACTGTTGGCACCCAAGTGGTAACACATACTGGTTATTAACCAAACACTTATTCTGACTTCATTCTCCTACAAGTCTGTAAGAAAAGATGTGTTTCACAGAAACTATTACATGTGTGGAGGCTTTTTGCATTGCAGCTCACCTAGCCCATGGTGACTTGTGCCACCCAATGGGTTTTCCTATTTAAGAGGTGATTTTGCCTTGAAGCTATCAGGAGTATGATCATTTTTTGGAGGTGAGCTGAGTTGGCTGGAGGTGAAAGTGGTTTGGGGGAAAGCACAGTTGCTGAGCTTAAGTAGGTTTGGCCAAAAGTGTGAAGAATTGTTCTTGCCAGCAATGTCCTTCCCCCCCACTGGAGAGACTGAAGGCGGACCAAAGATGCAGCCACTGAAGCCATATCGTAGCAAACCTGTGATAGCCAGCTCCCAGACTGAGGAGTGAAAAAAAAAATTGATATGTCTATGACTTGCCCTTTCTTCTCCTACAAATCCAATGACCAAAACATAAACCCCTGTTGGATAATTTCAGGCTGATGGCAAATTAGTGTCTGACTGCTGTAGGATTGGATGTTGCATGAAGAATGTTTTGTTCAGATATGACACTGACAATAACTGTCTTAGCTGAGTTAGTAATTACACATGAAAGCTCCTATGGATATGCTCCTACAATATTTGCATAGTTCTGTTTGTACTGTTGGCTGCATTCGAGGGCTGTAGCATTGTGGGAGGGATACCTAGACAGCTCTTAACCAAAGGTCAAGTCATGAAATACTATGATTTTCACTTACTTCTACTCCACTTCTTGTTCCCTTTTGGTGGCCCATACAAAGGACCAGGCCCACTGATACTCTGTGAGTCTGCTTTCAGCCCCAGTGTTGCTTTTGGAAACAGCTCACATCCCTCCAGAGTAGTTGCTCAGTGTATTTTTTTTCCCCTTGGCTCTCCAAATGTACTAAAGTGTCATTAAGACAAATGGCAAACATTTCTCCTTTTCTCACATCTGTCAAAACTTCAAAATCTACTTTCATGACATTTCACACAGCATTTTTTTACGTACCACTCAAAGGACATAGAATACTAATGAGCCTTGCTTCCATGATTTTCATCTGCCACGTGCTGCTGCCCCTGTATAATAAATTAACAAAAGGGAAGGCAGGGAATGAGTGATATAAACAGCTGTGAGGTGGGAGAAGAGGGAAAGAGAATTAGGCTGGTAGCCACACAGGATTTGGAGACACACTTTGAATGAGGTATCAATGTATTACTACCAATTACTACCAAGATGGCATGCTTCTGAGCACCTGAGCAGAGCGTTTCCTCAACCTGCACCCCACTGGCAAGGAGACATATCTCCTTGGTAATAAAGAAACTGGAGTCATCGAAGGAAAACTCTCTAGGACTCAGGAGCTGCTTTGCATTTCCAGTGTCAGCAGAGCGTCAGGAACTAAAAAGGGCCTTCATTTTTGGACCTTAATTTTTAAAATAATTTGTTGTTCCTGCAATTGCATACTTGGCCTGGAAATGTTAACCGATGTGCTTGCTTTTATGTCTGTAAATGTACTGTCGGCTATATAATAGTTTCTAATGGGAGAGTGAGAACACTACGTTTTCTCATCAAAAACAGAAGGAAAAATGTACCAAAAATTGCTTAAGTGCCTCTTTATGGAGGAAAAAAGTGGACAGCCATTTCTCTTAATTCAAGGCTGGGAAACTATCCGTGCTGGTAGCTCAGGTTCTTCCCTATTAATCACTACAATACAAATAGTAGCCACCTCCTCCCCATCCTCTAGGTAGGGGAAAGACATCTTTAAGTGGACTGACTGGCCTGTAATAGCTTGGATAACAGCAATATAGTTAACAAGATGCTGGGCAAGTCTCCATTAGCTTGTTAAAGGCCGCGCATGAGCGAAAGACCTTCTTTCAATACAAAAGACGCTGAGGAACGGCTCTACTAGCAGCAGTCTGAAAGCACACAGGAATTATGTAGGGCCTCTGCTGACAGGAAAGAGTATTTTACCTTGATTAGAGGATACCAACAGAACCACAGAATCACAGAATGGTAGGGCTTGGAAGGGACCTCTAGAGGTCATCTAGTTCAACACCGTTGCTCAAGTTAGACTCAGAGGATCATAGAATGGTTGGAGTTGGAAGGGACCTAGATCATCTAGGTCCCTTGTCCTATTACTACACTTCCTGATAAAGAGTTCCTCTCCATATCTCCTGTAGACCCCCTTCAGGGACTGGAAAGCCATTATAAGGTGTCCCTGGAACCTTCTCTTCTCCAGGCTGAACAAGCCCAGCTCCCTTGGCTGGTCTTCCTAGGAGAGGAATCACCTCCATTGCTCTGCTGGCCATACTTCTTTTGATGCAGTTCAGGATGTGGTTGGTTTTCTTGGCTGCCAGTGTGCACTGCTGCCTCCTGTTGAGTTTTTCATCCACCATCACTCCCAAGTCCTTTTCCTTGGAGCTGCTCTCCAGCCATTCTCCACCCAACGTGCATTTGTGCTTGGGATTGCCATGTCCCAGGTGCAGGACCCAGCACTTAGCTTGGTTGAACTTCATGTGCTTTGCACTAGCCCACCTCTCAAGCCTGTCCAGGTCCCTCTGGATGGCATCCTTTCCCTCCAGCGTGTCTATGACGCCACCGAGCTTGGTGTCATCAGCAACCTTGCTGAGGGTGCACTCTACCCACTGTCCATGTCTCCATGGATGTTCAATAGCACTGATCCCAGTACTGACCCCTGAGGAATGCCACTTGTCACTGGTTGCCACTTGGACATTGAGCTGTTGACCACAACCCTTTGAGTGTGGCCATCCAGCTAGTTCCTTATCAACTGAAAGTTCACCTCAAGCAGACTGCACAGGACCACCTCCAGGTGGGTTTCAAATACCTCCACAGAAAGAGGATCCACAACCTCTCTGGGCAGCTTGTTTCAGTGTGCTGTCACCCTCAACAGCTATAGTCGGAGCATGTTTGATTTTTCATCTTCAGGTTACTAACTCTTCCATCTGGAGATGGCCTGTACTGTTAATTTTGTAGAAAATGTGGAACTTGAGGTTGGTGCTACACAAATAAACAGAAATGAAATAATAATGTTTGCTATCAGGGTAGGGCATGCAATCACTGAAATGCCCAATGAATGCTTGGTAGGCATAGTAGACTATGTAGCGTTTATGGTTTAGACCAAAAATGTCAGAAATACCAGTACTGTCCATGCTACCAAACTGGCCAAGAAAGAAAAATATGTATCTTGTTATAGAACCATAGAATCATTTAGGTTGGAAGAGACCCTTGTGGTCATTGAGTCCAACCATCAACCCTACTCTACAAAGTTCTCCCCTACACCATATCCCCCAACACAACATCTCATCGATTCTTTAACACTTTCAGGGATGGTGAATCAATCACCTCCCCGGACAGCCAATTCCACTGACTGACCACTCTTTCTGTGAAGAATTATTTCCTAATGTCAAGACTAAACCTACCCTGCTGCAGTTTGTAGCCATCCCCTCTTGTTTTATTGCTAATTACTCATGAGAAGAGACCAACACCAACTTCTCTACAATGTCCTTTCAAGTAGTTGTAGAGAGGGATGAGGTCTCCCCTCAGCCTTCTCTTCCTCAAACTAAACAGTCCCAGCTCCCTCAATCCCTCCTCATAAGATTTATGCCCCAGGTCCTTCACCAGCTTTGCTGCCCTCCTCTGCACTCATTCCAGCACCTCAATATCTCTCCTGTGTTGAGGTGCCCAGAAATAGACACAAGAATCAAGGCGTGGCCTCACCAGTGCTAAGTACAGAGGGACAATCACCTCCCTACTTCATCTGGTCACACTATTTCTTATACAAGCCAGGATGCTATTGGCCTTCGCCACCTGGGCACACTGCTGGCTCATATTCAGCTGCTTGTCAACTTGCTATGTCCTTGTCAACCTATTTCAGCATTAACCTGGTGTGTCAGGACCCCTATATATATATAAGTATATATATATACACATACACATATATATCACGGAATCATGGAATTTCAGAGTTGGAAGGGATCTCTAGAGATCATCTAGTCCAAATCCCCTTCACTTCTAACAGTGAACATTGCCCAGTTGTCCACCTGAGCCGTGCAATATGCCAATGGCAATGTGGCAGTCACCCTTTATGCTGCTTCATTGTAGTGGACACCAATACCTCCAGGTGACTTCAAGCTTTGTGGGACTGCTGGTGCTTCACGGCCCCTGCCTAAACCACCACAGCCACTGTGAGTGGCCTCACAGGTCTGAGTTAGATGAGACCTCCAGCCTCTTTCCTGCCTGAGATGTGATGCACAGACCAAATTACCTTTCACAGCCTCCCCTGAAGTCAAAGTTCAACTTTCCCCAGCAGCATCAGCCAGCAGGAATCCTAGATAATAATTTGACGTGGTAGGCATCATCACAGAGAAATGCACTCCTACCTTGATATGGAGCCTTCTACAGGTTGTTTTCTAATATATTTTCAGAAAGTTTCTAAATGAAGCAGATATGGCAAAAACTGATGTAAATTTTATTTCAGTTGCAGCAGGGGAAAGGGAAGAGCAAGATGGGTTAATGTGCTTCAGAGATGATCCTCCAGGAGGAATGTTTACAGGTAGTCACCCGCCCTATTTTTAGCTTTCATGTTGATGTCATCTTTTACTAAATTGGCAAGACTTTAATTCACATCAATAGGAGCCCTGGAGCACTCAAACTTCAGGAAATCAGCATGCATTTGGGGGGTCTAAATCTGAACTTAGAAGAATAGTTTTGTGTTTTTTCATACCACTGGCAAAATGTAAATTTCCTTGGTGCAACGTTCACTCATTATCGCTGAATCAAAGAGCAGTCTGAGTTCCTGCTGGCATCCTACTTCACAAAAAAATAAAAATCTCTTCCGTTGCAGATATACATTGCTATGTGAATGGGTGATGCTGCCTCAATGTACTTGTTTCATTTTCATGTCAATTAGCTGCCCTATTTAAGGACTGCTTGCATTAGGCAATAGGTCAGTAAAATCATCAGTGTGCAAACAACAGCAGGTCTTTAACCTTAAGAATTAAATATGTAAAACACATTAAAATGATGAAGGTTTATAGAAATGGGTAAACCTCATGAACTCAGAGAGACATCATGGTTTGAGGCAGATGAGCTTTTTACTGGGGATAAATGACAAGGCTGAAGCAAACAAGTAAAAAAAAATCAGAACTCCCTTGTAAAGTGACGCTGATGTATTCTGAATGTCACATTACACTGCACAGTGCTATGCTTGCTCCAAAAAGGCTCTTTAATTATAGTTGCCTAAGCCTTAAAATCACAAAACTCTAGTAGAGGTGGGCACCATTTAAGCAACGTAAATCATGTTACTGAAGATGTGGTGCAAATGGGAATCACAGAATTGTCATAGTTGGAAGGGACCTCTAGAGATTATCTAATCCAACTCCCCCACTAAAGTAGGATTTCCTATAGCACATTACTCAGGACTGTATCCAGGTGGGTCTTGAAGGTCTCCAGAGAAGGGGACTCCACAATCTCCCTGGACAGCCACTTTCAGTGCTCTGTCACCCTCACCATAAAAAAGTTTTTCCTCATATTCGAATGGAACTACCTATGTTCCAGCTTGTGCCCTTTGCCCCTTGTCCTGTCACTGGGAACCACTGAAAAGAGTCTGGCTCCATCCTCCTTTAAGCCACCCTTCTGATACTTACATATCCTTGATAAATCAGCCAAACTTAACCTGTGATATTTAATTGTCAGTGCATCTATTTAAGGCTAAGAGTGGGAAGGTTTAAAGGAGGATGTGTCTCAACATTTTTATTAAAACTATTATCCTTTTAAAATATTTATTTCTGTGTTATCTTCCCTTTCTAATGCTAGAACAGTAAATTGCTTTGGATTTCTCTTTTGCATAGAAGCCAGTTACCTGCTCTTCTATGCTATTGTCAAGGGTGACAACCTGTTCTGGAACTCTCTTCCTAATTACCAGGGCTTCCCAAGGGTCTGCAAAAGAGGCCAACACCCGTTAGCTGATCATAGAATCATAGAAATGCAGGTTGGAAAGAACCTACAAGATCATCTAGTCCAACCGTCTTCCTGCCCCCCATACTACCCACTAAGCTACTAAATCACGTCTTGTAGCACCTTGCCCAGATGGTTCTTGAACACCACCAGGGCCGGTGACTCCACCACCTCCCTGGGCAGGCCATTCCAGTGCCCGACCACTCTTTGGGAGAAAAAAGTTTTCCTGACATCTCGTCTAAATCTCCCCTGGCACAACTTGTGGCCATTCCCTTGAGTCCTACCATTAGTTATCTGGGAGAAGGGGCCGACGCCCTCCTCTTCACAACCTCCCTTCAGGAAGTTGTGAGTGCAATGAGGTCTCGCCTGAGCCTCCTCTTCTCCAGACTAAAAAATCCCAGCCCCCTCATCTATTCCTCATAGGACTTGTGCTCCAGACCCCTCACCAGTTTGGGTGTCCTTCTCTGGACATGTTCCAGGGCCTCGATGTCTTTCTTGTAGTGAGGGGCCCAAAACCGAACACAGTAATCGAGCTGCGGCCTCACCAGAGCTGAGTACAGGGGGATGATCACCTCCCTGCTCCTGCTGGCTACACTATTCCTGATGTCCAAGTTCAACAGTCCCAGGGGAGCAGGAGCAACTCGTGTGGCACCAAAGAGGTTTTGGCATAGGGGTTGGGACGGTGGTATGTCAGCCAATTGTTGCAAGTTGGCAGGCAAAAATGACTTTGGCAGTTTTATTCTCTCTGTCCTGTCAGAAAGGGGACCCATTCCCTCAGGTGTCACTAGAGACATCCCAGACTTAGATACAGATAAATAGGGGAAATGTGCAAGCCAAAACTTATTTCCTGAATTAAATGAGAAAATTCAGCCTGTGGTTGTTTGAGTGTCCTGCAGAGTGCAACCTGTGCCTTTGTTGGCTTTGTGAACTGCTAGCCTAGCTATTTAAGCTAACAATAATTATTTCCTCAAGACCTTTTCTCCCACAGTATTCTTTTCAGGAGTTGGCACTGAATAAAGTAGCTGAAGAAAAAAACATAACACAAAATAGGGAAGAATTTCAAGCAGAAAAACTGAAAAGCCCTCTTGAGCTGTGGCCACACACAGTCTCAGCTGTCCTGGGATCCCTCCCTTGCAAATTGTACTGCCTGTTTTACTCTAGATGTTTTCTTTCTTTAAATGGTACCGATGCATTCATTAGTAGATCTCCAAGGAATGATCTTAGATCTGATAGTACCTCAGCCACCGTTTTCTTTCATACCCTCCTATGCTTTTCCTATGCCAGATATTCCCAAGGGTTTATTGTTGTAAGGCTGGAAGGGCTTTGCTGTGCAGCCAAAATTGCTTTGGTACTTTGTAGCCAGGATCTCCAGGATTCATTTGGCTCAGCTGCTCCCCCGAGGCCACCTCCTTCATTGTCCTGTAACTTCATTCCTTCCATCGTTCTTCATAAAGGCAGAGTTGACTCACCTCTGTGAAGCCAAGCTCAAAAATTAATTGTTTGGGGGAATAGTCAAATTACCGTTGTCTTCAGAAAAGCTCATAATCTGATTAGGGAAGTTCAAGGGCTGGATATATGGGTTTAGGGGCATGTTGGCTTTGTAAAACATTTTGCAGTTATGAAGAAATTCATAAATACCACAAATGATTATTTGGCAAGCAAAAAGAGCTGGGTTCTTTAAATAAACTGTTAGCAACCAAAATCTGTGATTGACTCAAATATTTATTGAGAGAAAAGCATGAATGAAAAAATGAAAGAATATTAGTTCTAAACTAAAATGTTTTTTTGGCAGATACACATGCAAAGATTAAAAAAAGCTTATGTTAGAGGCAAAGTATAAGAAATTAATTTTTTTTCTAAACAAAAGATATTGAAAAGTATATGAAATCTGAGGAGAAAATGGTTTTTAGAGACACTGTACATTATCACATTTCCCACGAGCTGAGGATGTGTTTGTCAAAGGCCTCTAGACTTGTGTTCCCAAGAACAGCTGAATGTATGTGCCATAATTTATATACTAATGAGAAAGAATGTGATTTTTCAAGTGTATTATGTTATAGGGAGGTAGACATTTTAAAAATTATATTATAGCTGTACAAAATTAAATGAATGATCCTCCTCCCACTGCTCAAAGGACAGAATAACTGAACTGCTTGCTCCCATTTGCTTTTACAGTGATACCCACATCTTCGTAGCTTCTAATTTTTAAGTGAAGCACTTCTTGTGTGGAGAAGGGAAAAGCAAAACTCTTTCCTAAATGTCTTCTTTCATAAAACATCAGCTTTGCTTGTCATTAGTGACAGATGTTAAAAACTCCAGAGAACCATTTTGGATTATCATCATCCCAGGATGAATCTGCATGAGTGGCTCTGTGATCGATGCATGCTATTTGGTTTTTTAATTATTTTTTTTTAATTTTATTTTATTTAGTTTTAAACCTTTTTTGCATCTATGCTTGGAGTATTGCACAGCAGAGCAACACAAAAGAAATGGCTTCTCTCCTGGAAAAGCAACAGTTCATTTTAGTTGAGAAACCTGAAGCCATGCATAAGCACTTACGCTCGCTCGCTTTCTCCCACTTCCTTTTTTTTTTTTTTTT
>VZTM01008311.1:81385-128359 GCA_013400555.1 Jacana jacana
TTTTTTTTTTAATATCTTTCTGCTCTTACAGCGCCAAAGGAAAAATTCAGCCAGAGCTGAGTCTCTGCACAAAATACAAGAGGTTTGCTGGAGTCCCCTGCTGTGCAGGAAAGAAGCATCAGCTGATTGATCCACCATGTCATTTTACCTTCTCCCAAGATTTCACAGCCTTAAATGTCTTTGTCTGTAAAGATCCTAAAGCAGCTGTAAATATGATTGAGGTTTTACACTGGAAGAGAAAATCAAATGTAAGCTTTAAGGGAAAGAGGTGTGCCTGTGGAAGAAGCAGTAGCTGGATTCATAGATGTCATTTCTGGATCTGAGAACATACTTGCGTTTTGTAATTTTGGAGACCTGTGAGTGAGAGGCTTTCAACATCTTCCTTTCTCCTTCTGAGGACTCCCAATTTACCATGTTTATGTCCTTTTTGTTTGGAAAATGCTGGCTGCTGTGTACGTCGCACGTGCCACGCTGAATCCTTGCAGCCACAGCCCTTTGTGCTCGGCGTTTGCAGATGGATGGCTTTTTCCATCATACATCACGGCTGTGACAGCAGACTGATGATCTACAACTCTGAGTGCTGTAGCTCTGATGATGTGGCTGTGGCTGTAGTAATAATGGGGGCTTACTCCAGGGACAGCAATGCTGCATGAGTTTTTTTTAAAGGTGAAGTAAAAGGCTTAAATCCCCTCTTGTTTCCTATCTGCCTCCCCCCCAAAGCTGTTTCAAGTCCAAGATCAATGGGGAAAAAAAAAGAGATTAATCCATCTTTTGCGGAAATATCATCACTGGTGCAAGGGAGCTCCCTGATTTAGATGCTGGACAGAATACCACAAAATCAAGCTTTGTAAAGACAAAATCGGGCAGAAAGGCAAAGGAAAAATCTGACTTTTGGATCTCTTATGTTGGCAGGCAAATATTGTCATATCGGTAGCAGAATGAACTTATCTTCTGTGTAGCTACAGTTTGATTGACTTCTGCAATTTTTCCATAGGTTTGTATCCGTAGTCTTCATTAAAACTCCAGCTCCTGGAGGCAAGTGAGTTTGTTAGATCAGACCTTTCCTAAATAAATAAGCATTAAATTATTTGAAAGGAAACACAAACTCTTCAAATCATGACACAAGCTACATATGGAGGTTCAGAAATAAAAAGGTCAAGGAAAAACTTCGTATGTCATTGTTATTGTATTTCCTGGGTTTTAAACCATTCCACTGATTTAGGGCTGAGTCATGATGTTTGATTGCTTGGGGTTAGTAACAACACCGAATTTAGACCCACAGCTGGCAGTCGCTCTGCATCTCGCTGCAGGCTGGCAGCTGATGGTGCCAAGCCAGAATCCAAACTCGTTTCTCTCCATCTCCCAAGTGCATTATCCAGAAATATACTGACTGCTATTAATAGCCTGGATGGCCCCAGCTCTGGGGCTGCCTGTTTGCATGCAACCCCATTGATCCCAATCCTGCTGCGATGTCTGCCAGCCACGCTGCACCTGCAGCCGCAGGAAACTGCACCTTCATCCAAAGCCCAGTCGAGTGAAAGGAGAAGACCTGCGTTGGCTTAAGCAAGATTTATCTCAAGCCCAAGCCTTGTGCACTGCAGGATTTGAGAGTACTGCCTGTGCGCACTGATGAAAATAGTGCAACACGCTTTTCATTGCTTTTTAAAACCTGTATTTCAGCTAAGGTCAAAGGATTTCCAAAGGTCTCTGAATTAGTGAAAGTGAAGTCATTCTGCCTTTTCTCTGGGAAATGAAACAAAAACTACACTGGCAGACATATCTGCTAGTGTTAATTGAGCTACAACTGTTTGCAGAGGACCTTATGCACATGTGGCACCGAAAAGGAAAAAACACCACAGGTGACCTAACCTGTGGCTGTTCAGACCTCTGGCTGAAAGAGAGAGTTGTTCCTTGCATGTCCTGTATGCAAGCTCCTTCCTTTGCTAAGCTGCTGTCCTGATAATCTAGTAGTAGTAGCCTGCCCATATGAAGCAAACTGCATCTTGTGGTAACTTACAACAATAAACAGGGAGTATTCACCAAATACCTTTGCATTGCTAGGTTGCATACGCTCAAGATAAAACATGCTGTGTTGTGTGTTGGCTGCAGAGGGTCAGCTGTCTTCTAACCCAGCTATTTTGCAGCCCCAAGGCTGCTTCCCTGTTGCTTACAGCTGGCAGGGGACAAACTTTGTCCAAAATGTCCATGCACACCCTCAGAGAGTAATTTGGGATTTATAGCAGCCATTTTGTTTCCCTGTGCCATCTGAAGACAGGACAGAAGGATCTGTAACTGCCTGAGTCTGGCAGCAGTCCCCAGATGGATGTCACAGCCAGGTGTGAGGAGGGCTGGCTGCAGGACAGGCTCTCTCCATCCCTGGTGAGAAGCTCCAGTTGGGAAGAAATGACAGAGTGGCTTGACCATCCCCATCACAACTGACTCTGCTGCAGCAAAAATTCTGCCCCATCAGTCAGACACTCTTACCTGAATAGTTTCTAGCCCTCCCTCATAGTCTAAGGCCTCTTGTCCTACTCTTAAACCTTTCAGGTTTCAGGACATCTTCACTCAGTGAGTTGGCCTTGATTTCCAGCCTGATTGATAGAGGATTATCCTGATGATTTTCCTGCTGCCTTTGTGGGCCTGGTATCTGGTCCTTTCTGACACCTCTGTGGAGGCAGCCACTGTGCGGGCTCCCTTGCTGTGTTACCTGTTTGATCTCAGGGAATTTTCCCTAATATTTAACTTAGTTTATTTCTCCTGGTTTTAAATCCATTAGTTCCTGTTCTGTCCTCAGTGACTAATGAGAATTAGTCCCAATCCTCTTTAAAATGTCCCTTGACGTGCCTGTAGACAGTTATGTGTCCCTTCAGCCCTCTCTTCTCCAGTCTGAACATGCCTTTCGCTCACAGGTCTTATTTTCCAAATCCTTTATCACCTTTGTTTCTTTCCTGTGAGCTCTTCCCAATTAATCTTTTAAAAAAAATGTGCCCAGCACCAAAGTGTGCTACTGCCTCTGTTGCTGTAGAAGAGCAGCATAATTAGCATAATTATCTCACCTGGTTTTCCCACAGCTCTGCTATTAACCATTTTATTTCTGGGGCACCTTGTCTCACTGGTAGCATGCAAATCCAACCCTCTCTCTAGCCCAAGTTGATGTAGGGTTTGACTGGGTGGCTGTTCAGCTGGGAGACATTTTTACGAGTTCCTGCAAAGGCAAATACTACTTTGCAGAGACAGTCCAGTCTCTGCCTGCAGGCAGACTTCAGAGAGTGATGTGGCAAGTATTGTAACCTGGGAAAAGCCCTGGGGAGACCCTGGTGCAAAAATTCCCAAAGCGGCTGATGGCTCCAGGAGGAGTTGGTGGCCCTGCTCCTGTCAGTGAGAGGCTGGCCACCTGGGCAAACCCAGCAGCTGCAGTGATACCTCCTTAGCATGCCTCTGGGGCAGCAGGGCTGCAAGTCGTGGCTGCAAAAAAACTTGCCACCTCCAGATGCTTTCAGAGAAGCTGGCTTTGAATTGGTAATGCCTGCAAGAAAAGCTCAGATGCTTCACAAAGTGCTGCCACCTGGCCATGGCTGTGGCACCCAGCAAAGCCCATCTCAGCCAGATGGATGTTGCATCTGTCAAAGAGCACTCCCGGCTAGTGTTGCCTGTAAGGTGCTATCAGCAACCTCTAGATCCTACAGCAAAACAACACTCCTCCCAGCATTTTCTGTTGCCATGCTAGAGTAGTGCATTTCATTATCCTCCATGCAGAACACTGACTTTGTTGAATCTCAGTAGATTTCTTCAATTTATTTCCCAAACACCACATTATACTTTAAGCCTGTCCTTGATATTTGCATATCCTCCTTGGTTTGAATGGTACCTAAATAGGAGCTTGCTCTTAAAGGCACGGACAGATTTGCATGTCTGACTATGCCAAGAGCCGCTAATGAAAATACCAACGAGCATGGGGGAATAAACTCGCCACCTGTGGAGTCTTGTTTGGCATCCTCATTCAGCCTAATAAAGAATCATTCATGTTTAATTGCTACATTTGATTGTTTAATTACAGTTATTTTACATGCCATCTTGTAGTTTTGTCTTGGCTTTAGACACTATCTGCTACCTTACTCTTTTTGAATAATGAATTATACTATGATAGAAAATTATTTTAGTCAAAGACTTAGAACTAGGCCTTTAAATTATAATCAGGATTTTTTTTAAAAAATCTGTTCATAAACCTCTTTCTATGTGATATTGCTGTATAGATTCAAATCCAGTCTTTTTTTCTGTGCAACAAGAATTATATGAATAACTCTCTCAAATCCTCTTTCAGGGCCACAATATGAGTAGCCTCATCTTCCTACTGAAGTTTTATCAAATTAGGTTTACTTTGTTTGAATGCCAATTCATTTTAACCACTGCAAGACTTTTTTTATACAGGTTTAACTTGGCATAAAATTAGTTTATTGCAGGTTCACTTAGTTGGGCAATGTTCTGACTTTAAATCAATACAAATCTGCCCTAAACTTCAATAAGATGGTCTGCTTGCAAACCTGGCACCTGTTTAACTAAACAAATGGGGTGGAAATGAGGAAATCTCCTCTGCTTCTTCTGTATCTTTTTGATGCCCCCATCCTGTAACTAAACAGTGAGGAAGTACCTACCAGCTTGGAGCCCTCGGGCAGCCCCTTGCCTTGGTAGCTAGTGGGTTTCTCTGTGTGAGGTCTCCCTGAACCTAATTCCCAGGACAAGTGTTGATGGCCTCTCTGGGTTAATGACAGACCTGTCCTGGGCAAACAGCTTTGTCACCCACTCCCCAGTGACAGTCTGGCTACAAACTGCTTGCCCCTCCCTTTCACTTATGTTTTATAGGGCAACCATTATTATAATAATGTGTTTAAAGACTTCTTCCAGAAGCAATGAAATGCCTCCATGTCATCTGATAATCCTTTCTTCGCATTTCTGTAAAGCTTATGGTGTCCCCTGGGGCACTGGCCTCTGACAAACTTAGGTAGAAGCAGCTGAAGAGTTGTCCAGGCTATTTAAGGTCTACAGCGAAACCATCCACCCTTTCTGTCATCTTTTCCTTCAACCTTATAATCTTTCCAAGTCTTCATCCCAACAACCAACATTATCATGCATTTTCCAGTCCTCTTCTCCCTTGGACAGTGACATTTCCCACTGTGGCACCATCTTCTCTGCCACAGAAACATGTAACCACGCAGTGCTCCTCTCTTCCCACATCCAAAAATAAAAGACCAGGTGACTACAAGAACCACACATGGTGTCTTGCTTTACTTCTGCACACCAGTAAGCAAATTTCTTGATGCTTAAACCCTCTGCTTAGGCAAGTAAAGACAAATTGCTCTTTGTATGCCCATGAAGCTGCGATGGCAAAGGCTGCACCCCTCCTCCTTGCATGGGGCTGCATTGCACCACAGGGTAATGTGCCCATCATAGATGGTGCTCTGATGTGCAACACTCACATCTCCAGATTTTAGACACTGGAGTAATTTCTTTACTTGTGCCTTTTCTATGTGGCAAATATAGACACAGGAGGAGGAGGGCCTCCCTTTTACTCCTGCTTCTACTCCTTCTTTGCTAATGACTAAATCTGCCTTTGAGCTGGTTCCTCAGGTGCTCTGCCCACCCAGAAGAGAGGTGACTTTCTCAGACTAGTCTTTAACTATGCTGTTTAGTAGGAGAAAACTTTAGGATGCTAGCAACTGGGGCCCAGAATTTAGAGAAAAAAAATATTGAGCAAACATTTACCAAATCAAATAAAGAATGAATAAATTCAGGGCACTGCACTGCATGAAGGTTTCCATAAGAAAGAAAGAAAGGAAAAAAAAGAAGTCAGCTGAAGATCTGCAGGACAGTATAATGCTGGTTATTTACCTGTTTGGAGGCCCTAAGGGATTTCCCAGTGGATGCATCTTGAGCTCGTTCCCAGGAAATTTTTCCCTTGCTTTTATCACTTCCTTGCCTTTCCCCTTCTCACCTCGTACAGCTAAGAAATGACACACCACCTGAGTGCCTTTTTTTCAGGATAATTTCAGCTACTTTTTCTCAGTTAAGATTTTTGAAAAGATCGAGCTCATGTACTGAAATCCATTTAAAGTGCTTTGCGAGAATGTGGCATGGGAATACTAAACAATTATTCATCATTTGACCAGACATGAAAATAATCCACACTCATAACTAGTTTCTTAAAATGGCCAGTGTAATTGCTAATAATATGTGGAAAAAGAATGCAGGAAACAACTGCTATTTCTGCAGACAAGGAGCATCTGACTGAGACAAGGCTACAGTGAAGCAGGCAATTTTCAGTTCCTTTCCAGTAAGCTTTCTACATTCTTTCTTGCCTTTGCACTCATAGAAAGCCAATTTTCCATGTCCCTACTACACGCAAAATGGGGCAAGATTTTAAAGATACAGCTCTATGCCATCTGACTGCGGCAGACTAAAAGAAAAATGAAGTTCGGCACTTAACTGATCCCTTAGCAATATTTCAGGGTAAATTAAAAATCAAAATGTCAAGAGGTTCAATATGTCAGTGGGCCTTTTGACAGAGCAGCCACTTTGAAGCCTAAATGGGAACTGTGCTCTTTTTAAAAACCAAAACCAAATGTGTGCAGCTGCTGTTATGTTTCCAAATTTGGACTCTTCATCTTTGTATTTCTTTCATAATAAAATTAGTAAGATATCCTGGCTGCTGTTCTACTTATTTTCAGAACAGAAAACCTCCATTTCATAGAATAGCTCCCTATTTATTAGGATGGCTATTCTTCATTATCTGCTTTAAGGTAAAGCCTGGGATTCTCGCAGTCTGCCTTCTTCTACTGAGCCAAACTATATTTGCTGCCCACAATGTATTTATCTTGCCTGGCCCTCGGCAAATCATTTTTTGTTTTGCCATCTCAGTTTGTGTTTGTAAAACAGGAAAGATAATAAATGATAATACTTACCTTCTTCACAGAGATGTGGTGAAGATTAATTAGTTCTTGTTTATACAAAGATTGGCAATAGTGATCTGCAGGTTTACAAAACACTGGAGTGATTGCTATCACTGCCAAGCTTGACAAAGAAACACAGTCAAGGACAGGAGCTGGTGCCACTCCAATCATTTACAGGACTGATAATATGTGTGGCCTTGAATACAGCTCCCCCAAACCTGTATCTGCACCTAAAACTGGGAGGAAATGCATGTCAGGATGTTGAATTTGCAGAGCAGCACTTGTGGGATAGCACCATGGCACCCCAGTCCCTTTGTATCTCAGCAAAAGCGATGTTACTAACAAGAGGGTGAGTTTTTTCTTGTTGGAGCCTGCATGTGTAATCATGTGCCATTAGCATGTGGCAACAGGAAGGACATCCAGTTATTCTGGAGAGGCTTGTCATCCTCGAGGGTCCTTGCTGCTCCAGCCCCATCTCAGGGTCCACAGACATGGGGCTCAGCTCAGCGTGGTGCTGGTACACCAAACATGAGCCTGAGGCTTTCGTGAAGCTCAGAGCATGCTCTGAACAATACCAGGAGCAGCCAACCAGCTCTGAAGGTGCTTTCCACTACCCAATGAGCTGCTCTGTGCTCAGCCACATGCCCCATACTCTTGGACAGGCAGCGTGAGCTAGTATGGACCTCATGTTGCAGCCCACCTCAAGCAAGGTGTTCCTTTTCCACTTTGACCATGGCACCCCTGGGGTTTCCATTGCCACCTAGCCCCTATCACAAACCCTTTAGTCTGCTGGAAAACGCACATGGATAAGTAATCCGAATTGCTTACTCGGTAACCTCCTAGAGACATAGTGTTAAACTATCTCCTCCTGAACTTTGCTATCTATGGATCCAGCAATGGACTTAACCTCTCCTGCTCACGTACACCTTCCCTGCCAGTCACTGCATACTTGTATTGTGCCACGGCAAATTGACACCTTTGGCACTGGGCCTGCTGTGCTAGTGAGACACTTGCAGGCTGCCCAGTCAGCAGGTTAGGTGATTTTCATAGCGATGCATCAGCACTGAAATGTGTTTTTCCCTACAGCTGCCCAATTTGTTCTCTTAGGTGCTTTTGAGCGTGGCTGGCTTTCAGTCCAAGTTTGCTGCAGGCAGGGCTGTTCTCTGTATGAAAGGATGGGAGACTGTGCTGGCCTGCGTGCCTTGTCCTCTGCTTTTCTCCCCTGTTTCCTACAGCTTTCCATAGTCTCTGGCTGTCACTTTTTGCCTTCCTCAGCAGTTCCTTGCCGCCCCGACAGCCGCCTCTGCCCTCCTGTGCCGCTGCACTGCCTGCGGCGAGGAGGAGATGTGGCACATCCAAACATGATGACACAGCAAATGGCAAACTCCCCTTGGGCAAAGCAGGGTCTGTGGACGGTGATGGCTGTGACTGGCAGCCAGCAACGGCTGAGCCTGGGGGCTGCAGGTTGCTGAGAGAGTGGATGGGATTTTTGTTGCTGAAGCTCTGCTCCTCCTGCAGCCAAAGCGGCACAGGCAATGAGTTGGAGCCAGCCACAGGTGATGCTGGTCCCTGCATAACCTGTGACTCCTTTTGTCAAATCATCCAGTGACACATGGCTAGAATTTGGGGGGTGATTTTTTTTTGCTTTGGTCAAGACCAAAATACTTTGTCAAGGAGAGGCGAATTTAGCAGAACATGTGTGAGATCTGGGACACTGGTACCATGGTTACCATGTTGACCAGCAGGTCTCCAGACCAGATGGTTGGTCCATCCTTGAATGACTGGGTATTACAATGTCCCTTGAATCCCAAGATCTTACTTTGTGCTGTTTTTTCACTTTCAGCTCTTACTGCATAGCTACGTATTTGTGCTGGTCCTCTTCAGCAGTCCTCTTGCTCCTCTGTTAGCCTTGTTTCTACTGCACACCTCCCTAGGTACAGACTACAGCCCTGTGAATAAAAAACATAGTCAACAATGACTGTTCAGTAACTCCTTGTAATAAAAGCAGCACTGATAGAACTTCCCTGTTCTGTAAAGATATACATTCTCAGCAAGGGATTTTTAACAGCAGAGGTTCAGTTACTATGGTGGACAGTTACGCTGTTAAGGTCCAAGTCTACAGGTTAGATTTGCAAGGCCAAAACCACATGTTTTATGATTTCAGACTATAGATATCCATTTAGTGGTGTGAGCTTAAAGGTAGGCTGCATTTGGGGCAATTTGCATTGCAAAGTTTATACAAGTGACAGTGCAATATGACGGGAGATGTTATTACTGAGATTAAAATTTACACTTATAGCCTAAATTGAGATAGCATTTTTCTCAGAAATGACGGTACCCTGGAAAAAAATTACTAAACATTTGATAATTTAATATTGACTGTGTCCAGTAAATATCCCTTTAGTTTTCTATTTCAAGCTAAGATTAATTTTCTGATCAAAGAATATTTGATCAAAACTGCATAGACAGTGCAATAGCGGTGATATTACATGGCTTGAGGATATGTGTTGTACCTTTGAATCTCTACAGGAAAGTCAGCCAGGAGGGGATGATGATGGCTTGTGGTAGAAGCTCTGTGAGAAATAATAACTCCTCTTTGGGTTTGGAAAGGAGTTATTTTTATGTATTTCTTTTCTGCTGTCAATCAGAGAAGTCTATTCCTCACTTTGAAAGTGCAGTGTCTTATGCCTCTAAAACTCTTAGGATGCTTCTGGTTGCACCCTGTGCTAATTGCAATTATTACTATTTTGATTCCTCAAAAAAAGTCCAGAAGTAAAGATGAATGGTACTGCACCATTTTTTTGAGTGTTATAGACTATGTTAACAAGATAAATCTCTGTCCTCCCATGTTTCTGCTCTGTCCAGTGTGACAGATAGCCCCCTTCTTCTTCCCCTCCCACTTCTATCTATTCCTGCTAGATCAGCTCTTCCCAACACACGTGGAGCGTCTCACCCACACCAGCTCTGAGTGGTTTCTGGTAAGCCCTTCACCAGTCATTTTGCAATATTGCCTTCCTCGCTCTTCTGCTACCACCCCATTAAATATTCACTGCTTCACAGTGCCTGTTAACTGGATGGTTTGCTACTAATATCTGGCTCTGAATGGAGACATCATACTCGGAGTATTCTCAGCACCATCTGCTGCCTTTCTTTATTTCCATTTCTAGAAAGGGTTTCACTGATATCTGAGAGGCAGGGGAAGAATCTGGATACGGTTGACACAAATCCCAGAAAACATTTGTCTGTTTGTCTTACGTGCTAATTAGTGCAGACTTGGTCAAAAGTGGTCTGAACTGTTATTTATTTATTTTACTCATTTCTATAGCATCTATCACCATGACAGCAATGTGCTTCAACGGCAGGAAATTAAAACACATAACACAGGCAGCTAATCAAATGCAGAAGCAAACAGAGGAATTTTGCACAGAGCCCTCAGTGTCGCTACGGTCCCGCTTATGACAGGCAGTTGAGTTTCTCTTTCTGCAGGAAAAAAAAGATGTTTTGTTTGTTTCAAATTCCCTTTTCCCTTGGAAGCGTAAACGTGAAATTACTCTATCTTCCCCTGCTGGAATGTCTTATTTATTTTCCTGCTAGTGGCTGTTAAAGTGAATGATATTTAATTATCTCCTGGGTTTAATTCATGGCTTCCACAGTTCAGTGTGGGGATTATGATAGGACTGGTGCAGTCTAACCTGCACTGTAGAGGAGCAACCTGGCCTTAGCAGCTCCATTGCCTCAGCGGCCAGGAGCTACCCCCCCATAGCTGCCCAGGCTCTGCCAGCCCTCCCCTCTGTGTCATGCTGTCTCTTGTTAGCATGATTTGCACATGGGCAGGGACTGAACACTGTTGCAAGGCTCCAGGGGTGTAGCATGCTTTTCTGGCAGGAGCAGTCAAAAGCACAGCCACCCAGCTTGGTCCCGTGCACTGAGTTGCCTGCTCAGATGGGCAGTGGGGCTGGTAAGAGCTTTCCTCAGCCAGGAAGACCTGCTGAGCAGAGAAGAAAGGTCAAACCTGCCTGGGAAAAAAAGGGACCCCAAGCTGGCAAAGCTGTGTTTTATTGATTTGCTTTTGAGGCACACAATACCAGCAGAGAAGGATTTGGAGCTTGTTTTGTTGGCTAGGAGTCACTAAACTAATGAGTTAATATTAAATGATTCACTTAAATGAAGAAAGACTGGGGGACTGAATCAGAAAGTCATGGAGAAGGAGAGGGCCACAGGAGCCACGATCATGAGGATGAGTGTCCCACTGGCTTGACCTGTCTTTGTGGGGCTAGGACAGGGGCAAAGGAAAACCCAAGAGGAAAACAATTCCATAGAAATCTCGCAAATCTTTGAAAAATATTTATTTTGCAGGATTCAAACCAGATCTCTTGTCTGGGCTTAGCGAAGCTTTTTACTTCAGCAATGTTATTGTAGTTCCCAGCATGTCATGATTTTTCTCCAAGTTTTTCCCTTTCTGGGCTGTGGCCAGTTCCTCTCTCTGCAGGTTGCACCCTCTGCCATGGGCATCATTCACACACAAATCCAAACCTCTCCAAGCCCAGCTCTACCATTAACGAGTGCCAAGTCACCAGGACAGCCGGTCAATGGCCACATGTGAGTAGTAGAATAAGGGCCAAAACTCTGCTCATCTCCCTCGTTGGCACACATTTCATGAAGTGGCTAGCCTACAGTTAAGGTGTATATTTATGACTGCATTTACATTGTTGGGTGTGCAGTACAGTTGTGTGATCCGAATAATGTTTTGGACTTCAGGTGTTTAGATAATCGCCATGTTTAAAATTATTGTTTGAAAAGTTTTTTAGAAAAATATTTTAAAAAATTAATTTGAAATAAGATAGAGAGAGAGCCTACTAAAAGGGTAACAAAATAATCTGGGGCTCTTTTTAACCTTGACAGTGACTCTTTGTTCTCTTTACATAAAGTATTGCATCCATCAACCACAGCCTCAACCCTGTTAGAGACTTCAATCAGAAGTCTGTTAACTTCTCTTGAAGACTTTGATCAAATCATCTTCAGGTGATTTCTTTTGGAGGCAACAGAATTTTACCAAAACCAATCTTTGTATTTTCCCCCTTGCATCTAAATTAGTTTTCATTTGTGTTCTTTTGAGTCAACAGTTCAAACAGCCAAGTATACCTACCAAAGAGCATCCGAATGTCGGCTTTCCTAATGAACTTTCTTTAGTATTGAAAATTGGAATGCATTTTTCTTGATTAGTGCTGATAAAAAATCTGTTACGTGAGTAATGACTCACACAAAGCTTGAGTTTTCCCCTGCATCCACGGACTCTATGCAGGTGGGTAGAGTTTTTCTGCTTTGCTCCTGCAAGTAAAGCCTGGATTTCACAGAGTCATTGAGTAACTCCTGTCGTAAATCCTTATACTAACATTAGTGGTCTAAGTCCTTTCAAAATAATTACATTGCTTCTACTTCAGGTTGTAAACTTGGGTATGTTGTTAAACAGCTGTTGTGTTTCACTCTCCAAATGACCAGAATGATTCAAGGTGCAAAGCAACCAGGTTTTCTCCCAGGTGAGAGGTGCTCCATAAATCTAAGAGACTCATTATTTGCCTGTCCATCCAGTTATATGTATGAGAAGGTAATTTACCGGTGGTGATTTGTCTTCAGTGAATTATACCAATGAATGCACTAGTCTATATTTTAGTTCTCTATCCAGATTTTTGAGCTATTTACTTGACATTAATTGCGGAAAAGCCCTCACTATTTTGTGAAACCCTTGTACCCAAGTAGTACGTAAGGGCACAGCAAGGTTAAATACCAAATGCCGTTTCATGTGATTTTGCAGAGATCTTGGGCATATGGAGCCACACAAGTGCCTGAGGCCGTCATCAGATCCACTTGGCATCTGTAATCAGGAGGAGCGAGCTGATTGTCTTTGCTTTTCATAACTCTGCGTTTGAGAGGGAACTCTCCAAACTATGTCTTGGATCATCCCATAATGTCTTGGTGAAACTTTCACTTTGTGTTTGTAGCTAGGTAGTCTCTCCCTGCTTTGCAAAATTATTTTGTATCATGACATTTTTCTCTTGTCTTTGTTTTACATTTGTAGGTGCCAGTTGAGAGGCTGCTATTTTAAAGTTTTTTCTTCTCCTTGTGTGCTTGCTTTAAAATGATTTGTTGGTATTGAGTACGACTGAGTATTTTAAGTGGTTAAAATGGAGCACATTGATGTAGATTCAATAAAAATTTATTTGAGGCTGCAGCAACCATGGTACCTTTTTATGCTAAAATTGGAAGGTGTCATAGTTTCTAAAGTAAGTGTTGGCACCTATCAGTCACTATCAGTCAGGTTCAGACTAATGCCTGCTTATTTATTTAATTTTTTTTAAATAGGTCTAAGTTATTCTCTGGGATGCAGATATTTACAGTTTTCTGTACTTGGAAACAAATCAAAGTTTGTTTTCCAGTCATCGGATGAGAATAACTTTACAAACCGTTGTATGAACATAATCACACAACACTTTTAAAAAATGAAAGCAACCCCAAAAAGGCTTTTGTTGCACAGGGAAGGGATGGAGCTCACAAGAGCTTACTAAGGGTAATGGGCTCTAAATTTCTGCTCTGTTCTCTGATCCACAGGGGCAATTCCTCTCAACCTGATCCCGAAGTCTGCAGCAAACTGTTGTATTTAAGAGCCCTTGGGAGAGTATTTCATGGAATGGAGATTAGAAAGCAAGAAGTGAAAACTGGAAAGTGCTTCGTGGTGTCTCTTTAACAGTTTAGGATTGATTCATTTTAGTATTTGAGTCTGGGTCGTATTCACTGCTGCCTCATAGATCAATGGCACGATGGAGTCCCAGCTCTTGTTGATGCAGCATATGGGAACTGGATCCATTATCTTTAGTTCCCAGGACTATAAAATGTCTAATAAACTCAGCAGCAAGAGTGCCAGATTTGTGCAGCACTGCCAGCTGCTCTAGCCTTGTTGTCTATTAAGCTATGTTTTTAGTTTCATTATTGATGGGGAATGCTGATAGCTGAGCAAATGATGTTGCTTGCAGATTCGAGGCACTCTACTAAAGCATCAATGATATTAGCGGGTTGAAAGCCGCTAACAGTAAAAGAACACCAGTCAGAAAAGAGCTCCTGGTCCATACGGAGTGTATTCATGGTTGACCTGGATTATTTCTCCTTTCGAAACTAAGAGGACTCCAAAGTTGTGCCTGAAGGATTTGTATGTGAATTCTCACTGCACAAGATGGGGGAAAACAAAAATCGTACATAGCAGAGCAAGAAGGAGACTCAGCTGCAGGAGAACAGGGCTCATAGCAGCAGTAAAGCCATTTGGTGGAAAACCCATTTGCTGTGATGCTCTCCTAGCCCAACCCCATCCTGCCTCCTCCTCCTCCTTTCTCTTTTGCCAGACAGGATCTGGATCAGAGAACAGAAGAGAACCTCATTTCACCACCTAATTAAAAAATATTTGCTCATTATCTCATAAGCCTCTTTCTCCCATGTCAGCATGACTTGTAAAGGTGACTTCAGCTGCTGTGCCTCCTCTTGCAGAGAGGGAGGGATTGATGCTGCAATGAGAAATCAATTTATATTCACGTGGGCAAAGTCAGTCCTTATTTGTGTCAGCAAACTCAGGCTGACTGCAGGAATCTTCAAATGCCATAGCTCCAAGTGTTCATCTCCTGCAGAACCCAAGTCAGGGTGTCCCTTACTGTTAATTTGCTGCTCCATCACTTTTCTCAGTCTCTTCACTAGCTGTTTACTTTATAATTTGTCTCTCCTCTGTTTTTCCAACCCACCTCTCTGTGGCTCCTGCTGTACCTTTGGAATAAATTTCACAATCCCTCAGAAAATGGTGCAAAACATGATCTTGCATACAGACATTGTTATGGTGGGTTGGGCGAAAAGCTTCTTACTCTGCTTTTTGCAGTTCCTGACCAGTATTAGTTTTTATTGCTTTCTTTACTACTCTGGGACATGGAGATCAAGCACAGCTAGGGAAAGTTAGGCAACATTTTCAGTGTCCAGTGTCTTTAATTTAGGCACTTCAAAATCAGTAGCAGGCCCTCAAATGGAAGCAAATTTATATGAGCTGGCATCCATAGTTCCTATTTAATCCACTGAGTACTGATGCCTTTGATCAATCTCTAGATACTATTGCTTGAAAAGAGAATCCTGTATCCCACAGGCAGGATCAGTTTCTGTATCTTGGACACCATGAACAAGGGAAAACAAAATTTGTAGCATTAATGCTGGCATAAATGCAGAAGAAAACATTCCCTTAAGTTACCTGGGCTAAGGTCTGTACAGATGGTGCTTAGAGTAGCTATCACCCATGCCTGTAGCTAGGCTGCTCTTGATTTGCATGTCTGCTGTCTCTGCCCAGTACCTGCTGACTCTCAACAGCCTTCATAGGGCATTTCTGCTCTCTCAGATTTTGTCTTTAATAGCTACAGCACTGGGAAAAAACTGTTAAATGCTGGTGTGTTTTTGGCAACATTTCTGCAAGGAAGAAAAAGAAAGCAGCTCATGAGCCAGGGGTTTCTTTTAAAGAATGCTCATCAGAGGTTTTGTGCAAACTACTTTCTTCAATTATTTAGAATTTTCTATAACTACTAGGTATTTAAAATTATTCTGGGGAATGACTTCTAGGCCCATCTGTTTTTCCATTCTCTTTACTGCCACGTAAGAGTCACAGCCATTAGAATTGCTAAAGGATGACTTCCATGAAAACAAGGGACACGGCAATGGCATTTCTCACTAAAGTACTTTCTTCAACTCTTAAACCATTTTTGCAGCACTTGCTATGGCTTTTTTTTCTGTGCAGTCACTAATTTTGCTACACCCTTATTAAAAAAGGTGAACTCAGGCTGATTGTGGTCAAGAACTGACCTCATCTAGACTATATATATAACCTAAAAAGCCTGTGCCCAAATCCACTTGCATTCCCCTCTTTGTATATAGGAACTATTTTACCTCTTTTTAGTGCAGCTTTTCCCTGGCAACTTGTGTTCAGTTGCTTCTCCATTATGACCTTAAACCCATTGCCATTATGGTGGCATTATCCTGCTGTCCTTTTCCAGGAGTGGCTTCCACTCCACATCCCTACCCTTTACGCCTGCCTGCATTTAACTGCAATTTGTTTGAATGAGCCTACCTTACCAAATATTGCATCATCTTCTATATGATTTACAGTTTCTCTGGAGGACTTTTAGAGAGATGGCTAGCACCTAACATAAGATGCTGATCTTGCACCTCCTGTTCCAGCTCCCTAGGAAGGGACCGTGGTATGTAGAAGATCATAAAATGAATCCCCCAGGCTTGTTTCCCAATAAAAGTGGGAAAAAATTAACTTCTCAGCCCCATCAGCATATTTGGTGCTCTTGGCCCCAGCCTTGTGACAGACCTGTTGCTACCTGTCACGAGCCTTGGGGGAAAAATATTTTAACATCTTGGTCAGTTCTGAGCTGATGTGGAAACATCTCTTTTGAATCCCACTCAAAAATACCTCAGTTCTTCATCCATTTAATGTAAGCTTTACTCGTATTGTGGAGTGCTTATTTTTTAATCACCAGGCTGTACAGTACTAAGTGAAGCACCTGCTAAAGGGAAGGAGGATCGCTGTATCACCAAGTACATTGTCAAAAAGAGAAATATTTTTTGAAACGGGGTTTCTATTTATAATAATGCTGACTGACATTAATTATCACTTAAAATCTGTATCACCACTTCCATTTGGCATAAGAATGATGCCAGGAAGCTCCTCCAGCAGTAAGAAAAATGTAGTGCCTCCATGCTAGGTCCCCAGCGGTTGTTCTGGTGTTTGACTGCAACCATACATGAGTGTTGCTCTGTGACAAAAATGGAAGGTATTGCCCTCCCCTTTTAAAATCCCTTGATTTTACAATCGAGTTTGCATGCTCAGGCCTTTGCTTTGCTGCTCAACTCCACTTTTTAAGCGTGGCAGGGTGATTTATTAAAGACTTTAAGAGGGAGACAAGGGTCACAGTCATACTGCTCTCACAGAGCTAGCCAAGCCCCCCTCCCCGTCTGCCTCTGAAGCCACGAAGCAGCTATTTGTATAACACGTGGTGGCGGTGCAGTAAGGCACACACCCATTAAAATGCTTCCAGTGCTAGTCCTTATGACTTAAAAAAAGGCTTTTTTTTTTTTTTTCCAGACAAGGGGTTTAGAGATGTCTGTCTCTTCATTCGGTTTTGGTGGGTTTTTTGTCCTTTGCATGTTGTTATTGCTTACATTTCTTAAAGGTCCACAAATTCTAAGTCTGTGGCTTGCAGTGAAGGCATGCTGGTAAATGATTTATAGAGGGTCCTACAAATCACGCTGCATAGAGTGCAGCCCCTTCCCCCACTGCAACAGTCATCATTTCAGAGCATCATGGTCTTCAAGGGAGCTAAGCTGTCCTTTCCCTGCTGAGATTTAGGAAGCCAAACAGTAAAATGCAGCTAGAAGTGAGAGTAAACAAGCCACAATAACAACCTAACATTTAACTTTCAGCAAGGCTTCAGGTGGTCTCAGAGAAGCTCTTGCTTATCATTGGTATTAAATTCTAATATTAACAGGCATCTGTATATTGTTTTAATGCTTTTACAGATATATATTTTAAAAAAAACAAAACCAACCAATATGTAAATATGTCAGCAAGAAGTTAAAATGACTTCAAGAATTAAAAGGCAAACAGAAATTTCTGACAATTAAATGGACTGCAGAAATCTCCATTATTAATTGTGGTCTCAGCTATACCAATCCACTCAAACCCCAGAGTGGTTGAGGTAGACTTGAGAGCACAATTTGGCTCTGTGACACTAACCTCAGAACTATTCAGTCAGAGAGTCCTCAGTGTCATCCTGGAAATACATCACATATGATGCTCCACAAGGCATGTGGCAATGACCACATGGACAACAAATGCTTAAAAAATCCCTCAGCCCTCTCAGGCTACCAAATACAGAGAACCGATGCTCTTACCTGGCTGCCCTTCCAGTGGCTGGTGCAGCTCTTGGGCATTGGTACACACTTGCGTAGAGGCTATCAGTGCAGGAAGTTTGGGCATCCCACTTGGTCTTGGGTGGCTCTGGCATGGAGTCAATATGACGAGCTTGTAAAATTGCCATGCTGCTTCCCCCTTTCTCTTGTTCTATGTGCTGATCACAGAACTGCAGAATAATTTAAGCTGGGAGGGACCTCAGGGGTCATGTAGGGCAACCCCTGCATGAAGCAGCTCCAATTAAATCAGGTTGTGCAGAGCCTTGTCCAGATGGGGGTTATAATATTGCTGAGAGTGGAGACCAGAGTCTCTGTGGGCTCCTGCTCCAGTGCTTTGACTGCCCTTATGACATTTTTTTTGCTAATATCTAATCTGAATTTCCTGCATGGCATCTTGCATCCATCCCCTCTTCTATTGCTGCTGCACCTCTGGGAACAGTCCAGTTCAGACTTTGCTTTGCTCGATCTCCAGGTCAAAAAAGCAGAGCTCCATGCTTTGCCAGCTCAGTTGATTTTAGTGGCTCCAAAGAGTTAATGCAATAAAATTTTGCCAGAAAAACAGTTCTGGTGCCTAGAAAGGAATGATTTGCCATGCAGTGAAACAACTGGATTAACAGATTGCAATTTAGACAAAATATTTTACCAAGGAAGTTGCCAAACAGCAGAAATGAAAAGATTTTTTGTTTTTTACTAAATTAAAAGTTCCTCTGCGGCTGGGATGGGGATGTTTATCAGCAAGTTATGCCCTCTTAAAAATAAGGAAAACATTGCTGGAGCTATAGACTAATGTCTTAGCAAGACACACCATCTCCTTAATGGAAAAGCGAATTCTAGCCACTGTGATACTCCATCTAATGAGGACACTTAGCTGCGATGGGGTGGAATAAAGTGCTTTATTATACTAAAGTGAACCACACTGCGAGTGTTGGGGATATGCTTAATGCAAGTACAGAGAAATTACACAGTGTCTGTTTTGACTTTCTGATTTTCTCTAATGGACACACAGTCTCCAGGCCAAGCGCTCGGAGAGTTTTGTGCCATGCCATTTTCTCCAATTATTAGCTAGGCTTTTCCTCCAAAGTACCTGTCGGCAGCAGCCCATTCACAAACCCAGCATTTACAGCTGAGAACTTAAAGGGCTTGCCTCCCGCATCCAGCATCCTTAATTTCGATCCCATTTTCCTTTAATGACGCATTAGCCATTTTAACACGTTAACCGATGTCACCTGGACGGCACAGGAAATGCAGCAAAATTGACACCTCCCTGCAGGGTTTTGCCTGTGGATTTTGTTAATTCAATGTTCATTCTCTATCTGTGGCTATTTTTTGCTCTTTAAGATCCACCTTAGCACCCTGTTTAGATGCTTCGTTGGAGAAGGCAGCACACAGCTGCTGGTGGGAAGACTACTCCTGCCAGAAAACTGCTTTCCTGGTTTCAAAGGCTGCTGTGAGGAAGAGGAGCCAAATGCCCCAGGGGAAACGCACATGACACCCCTGTGCATTCAGTTAGAGGGCCCTTGAATGGCACTTGATAAGAAAGCCTTTCTGTTTCTGTACTGCTGTTGCTGATTTGGGCTTGGCTTTCTGTTTTTTTTCTTGCTTGTGTTTCCAGTTGGACTGCTTGGGTCAAATGTATCTGGGGGAGCAGAGGGTCTGTCAGAGGTGAAGCATTGGGTTCAAGTTAAATGCTTGTGTATTTTACATACTGGATAAGAGGGGAGTTTAATATATTCAACATACATAGATATGTTTACATACACTTACACAAAGGGAATGCTTTGTCCCACAGCCTCTTTTCCTTCTATTGCCTTCATTTCTCCCCACCTGCCTTTCATTCTCTGCCAGTTTATGTTGAAAAAACAAGGAAAGCCCAGCCAGTGTAAGATACTATGTTCCACCATTTAAATATCTCTTTCCATCATTTCCTGGACTGTTTGTTTTCCCTACTGCTACTGAACCAAGCTTGTTGTGTGGAGTTGAGTTATTGCAATGGTCTGACTTCAAATTTGTTTCAGTCTTGTCCAGGGGACAAGGAAATGCATGCAAAAATAGTCTCCTAGGAAAACTGACCGTGGAAAATTCAGCTTAAGGAGCAATAAAAGAATTTACTGCTATCACATGGAAACCAACAGGAGAATTTACGTCTCCCACAGCAAGCACCCTCTGGGGCGTTTCTACATTTAGGGAGGGAGTGGTCCTCAGTGAGGCCATCTCAGAGTCTAGAAGCTCCCCGCAGTGTGGCCATCCTCGGCTATCAACCAAGGATTCCCTTGAGCGCTGCAGCATACTCTGGTTTTGGGAGAAAAGGTGGCAGCAGATCTTTGCCAACAGCTGTCGTACCCCAGCCCGTGTGAGGGGCAAAGGAGATTCTACTTCCCTGGAAGGCATGGAGGTTCCCCCGACCACTCTCGCCCTCTGTGTTTCCTCCAGCCACCCTGCTCCATGTCCTGGAAGTTTGTCAGTGTCCACTCTATCCCCTGGTAATTTTCCAGCTGTTGCCATTTGTCAGACAGAGAGCAGGATTTGCAGCCCTCATTGATCTGGAGGAACTTCCAGAGGGCTTTTTTATCTTCTTTCATTTGGGTGCTTCCGCTGTTTCCTAGCCCCCAGCTCAAGGGTAAACCAACATTCAGCTCCACCACCTTTGAGAACTGCCAGAAAGCACTCAATTGGCCTGCCTGGTGTTAGTGTGGGGTCTGGGCAGGAGGGTGGGCAGACAGCACCCCCCCGTCACAGCCCCCTGGAGCTGTATCCACACTCTTTGGGCTACAGGGGCTGTGGAGGGGAAGCAGGTACATTATCCTGCAGTTTTTTTGAGGAAAGGGATTTTCCAAGAAGGCTACTCCTGTGTGCATGGCTCCAGGAGTCTGCATCGCTCCTTGCAGTGCTGGGTGAGGGCAGAGAGCCATGCACAGCCCTAAATGCTTATTGTTCCCCGTGGCTGGCACATTGGCACCCTGAAGATTTGACAACTTTGTATACAGGCATCTTTTCCTGTGGGTCGTTTCTCCAGAATCTTTGTAATTTTTGTTTCAGGGTGTTTTTTTTCACTCTTGAGCTCTTTTTCCCGCTTTACATCACGCTTTCCATTTTAGAGATGGCAGATGATCTGCGATAAACTGACAGTTTGTGCAGGAGCAGCAAGGAGATGAGGTCCATTTTAATGAGACTAACTCTACTGGGTAGTGAAAACTGTGCCTCGACAAGCCCCTAGATCTTGTTTCTCTTTGCACAGTGTCTTAATGGCATAAAAGGATTTTTACACAAATAAGGAAAGGCAATTCCCAAAACAGATTCCTTTCAGTAGCCATTGAAATGGAAAGTTACAGCTGAGAATTGCGTGTTTCCCTTTAAGAGGTAAGCACAATCAGAAATCAGCATTCTCTTGGCTCCTGAAAACAGCCTGAAATATTTCTGAATAAACAGTGTGTTTGCTTAGGGTTCACTATTCACCCAGCAGATCCTGCAAGCAGCCCATGTTTCCTCTGCGGTCATCCATAGTAGTTTTAATAACTACTTTTTAATTTAATAATAGAGAGGTGGGGAGAGAGAGCAAGAGGGAAAGAGTGCATGAGGGACTTCAGTAAAGGGAATCTTGCAAATAGGTGTAGAAACAAATGCTCATTATTATGTGTGTGCTCCGACTTCCCTTGAGAAGGCTATTGGTACAACTCCTGCCCACTGGCACTGAGCTTTAACCACATGTATGGATCACAGCGCTGGCTCAATATGACCCACTTCTTCAGTGGCACAGGCAGTTTGGATGCTCGTGAGGTAGGAAGAGTGGAGACATATACCAAAGCTCAATGTAAATGTGAGAAGGCAAGACAGTGCTCTCCAGTCCTTTGTCAATTCAGGAAAGGACTCAGGCACCTTTCATCACCTGTGTAGCATTGTTATTCCCTGTGGATGAAGAAGTCAAGTCAACACAGAAACTTTCAGTGTTGTTACCATCTTATAACCAGCATGTTGGTAAAGGCAATTTGGCATGCATTTAATTTTCTGACTCCCTGTGGAAATTACTGCTCATTCCTACCTCCAAGATAGACTCAAATAACACAGCACATGAAGTTGATCTCCATGGCTAAGTTATTAGTCTTCTGGGCAGACTGGGCTCATACTTCATGCTGGTTGCCAATACTATCTGGGTGAATTTTGGAGAGGTAATCATAGGTCAAATAGGGTCAGCTGTACAAGGCCAAGGCTATTGATGGCTATTTCTTGAGGTTTGCTGTGGTCAGGAATTGTCAGGCAGTGACATCTATTTCAATTTGTATTCCTGCAGAAACCAGGAATACACCTTCACTTAGGCCTTTACTTAAGGAATTCCTTACTATAGGAACTGCAGCGTGATTACATACAAACCTTCAGCAATTAAGTGAAACACAATATAATTTATGCATACCAGCACTAGCTAAATGCAAAAAGACAGCTAGTCCTCCTCCCACTTGCAAATAAAAGCTCTCTTTCAATGGTTTATTTTTAACCTAGACACCACCAGCTTAATATGTTCTGGAGCATCCACAAAGAATAATTTTTATGGAATATATTTTTTAAATCTTGCTTTCCAGGGAAGTACTTTTTTACCTAGTACTCTTTCCTAAGATATTTTTGGACCCCGATGCATGAATTCTAACATTTTCTGGGCATCATTGTGAAAAAGTGAATAGATGAATAGGAGATGTAAAATACTCCAGACTGCATAAGAGTTATCCAGTCCAGTTTGCCTGTTCTCTATTGAAATGTGGATTTAGTGATGATTTGTTCAAGCCTGCAGGGAATCTTATTTAGCTATGTATTAAAAAAAATATCAAATGTTCTGATCTTAACTTGTATTTCTGACTACAAATGACTCCTGTATTTTTTTTCACCTAGGTCTGGAATATCTCTCCAAGGTAACTACAGTCTATTCTTGAGTTTCCTCTTTGTTTGTAAAAGTTAGATATATTTTTTTTAATAGGTGTAGGAAATTTCATATAAGCAGTTATGAGAGGATATTAACTGATTTTTAAAGGCCTGACCACAAGCCTTTATTCCCTGGCCTGGGAAACAGGTCAACATTAACCTGCTGGTCATTTGAAGTGTTAATTTACACTCCAGCACTGCTAGATATTAAAACTGGTTCCCAGAGAAGAATTTTCATTTTTGCATGTAAGAAAAAAAGAAAGTTAAATCCTAGAAAACAGATGCAGATTTCTCCACATCTCTGCAAGTGTCCAATCTTTACACATCTGATCGATAGCTTTAGCAGTGGGACATGTGTGATTTATTCACTTTCAGATCTTTCTAAGGAAGGCAACAAAACAATATTAAAATCTCCTGGTCCTAGTCAGTGAGTAGATTGTATTCACCATGGGAAGAGTGGTAAGGCTGGCTTGTGAAGGCACAGACAGCTGTAGCTACAGGCACCTTTTTAGATTAAGGTGAATGGAGTAAGGTGACAAAGAAAGCTTTGATTTCCATCCATCAGGACGGCAAGCAAACAAAACAAATCAAGCAGGGAGGCATGTGCAATGACACCAAGACGAGCCAGGGAAGTATCAGCTCAGCACCATGTAGCCGTGTCCATCACCAAAGCAATACTGGTGTAGTGGCAGTAGGGCTCAGATTCAGCTGACAGACCTTGCACCCCTCTCTTCAGACAGCTAATGTAGATAGCTGCAACTAGGGCCTTTTCTGCACTAATGGCCCCCTTATTGCTCCTTTAGGGACCCTAACTGTTGTTAGCAGCAGCTTGGGGGCAAAAAAGCCCAGGGCTTTTAGGTACCACAGATCTCATCTATAGCCATGAAACAGCAGGGAAATGCCAGAGGCCATATGGAGTACAGCCAGTGGTAGCTACTGCCCAGGCCCCTAAAAACAACTCTGTAAAAGAGTTAACACCATCATAGCAAATGCCTGCTTGTGCTTTCTGTGCTTCATTGTGGGGGCATTGCATCTAAGTTTGTGCTGCCTCGTACCAGAGGCAGAGTAACCAAAAGAGACTGCAATAAAATCAGCTATTTGTCACCCCTTCTGAGCAAACCAGTGGGTACCATGCCCCACTGAAGTGGCCTGAACTGGCTCCCTGTCCCCCACCTCCCACGGGGAGCCTCTGCCAGGTGCTTCCACACCAACAGCCAACAAGATATGCAAAAAAGCGCCAACAGCATAGAGATTACAAAGATGCATCAAAAAAGCTTCCCTGTCTGTCTCCCCGCACAGTGGACCCGGCAGATCTTTGATGGGTTTGAAGCCCTAAGAGGATATCTGTGTTCTGGTACTGCTTGAGCCTTCACAAAGGAGATGAAAAGGAGGAATAAAACATCTGAACAGCCCAATCTGGTCTGAACTGCATGCATTCATTACGGTAAAGACGGATTTCTTCTGGTTCCTCCTCCGTATCCTCCTCCTCAGTGGTGGCAGCAAGAAGCTTGCCACCCCAATTACAGGATATTCATGTTAAACAGAGAAGAGGGACAGCTAGTCGGTGGCAGGTGTTTAGGATATGGCATCCAAAGCTCCATGCAGCCAGCAGAAACCTGGAGGAACAGATTGAAACTACTCTAATGTCCCGGCTCCTCACAACTCTTCAGTATAGACTTAAATTAGCTCCTAGCAGTCGGCATTACCCATAACTTAAATCAGGGTCCAAATGTACTCACTTCACCAAAATGCTGTGAAATGGGACTGGTGGCTCAGAGGCTGGAAGGGGCCCCATCGTGTGGGGCTGCTGTTGTAGTGAAGTGCCTTTTCCATGCCACACCCCACCCCACCACCACCACTCAGCCCCTGTCCCTCCAGGTTTGCTACTTGCTGTACCTCATCTCTGAGACCCCCAGCACAGGGTCTCAGGCCAGGAGCACCATTCACTCTGTGCATTTACAAAACCAGGCAGAAGAAATGCATTCAAAGGCTTGTGCAAAAGCATTTGATGTTTGTGGCTCTGAGACTGCTTTGTCCTTTCAAACTTGAGAAAAGTTATTGTCTCTTTTCTCCTCAGATGGAAATGGTAATACAAGCTAAGAAAAATATCATTAATAATACAAACTGTGAGCCCTTGGGAGAAAATTTTAGTTTTGAAAAGTGACTACTCTGCATGAATATGTCATGCCATCAGAAGTTTTTCTGGATTGTCTTGACTCTTCACATATGCATATATTTCTCTTCTGCTACACATAGTCCTTTTTCCTTATTTAATTAGGGTATAATTATAACTGCATACTTAAATTACAAGAAATAAATAGAGATTCATCATTCAATAGGCATTTTTCTAGGAAAAAAAAAGAGAAAGTTTTCTTTCAGATATTGGTTTTCTTCAGTTTTTTTTTTTCTCTATTTTTAATTTAAAGGTATATCTCTTATGTTTTATTCACTTGTTTTCATTAGGTAAAAGAATGCTTTGGCATGAAAACCTGTCCTGAATCCACTGCCTGCTTGACAGATAGATACAAAGACTTGAAACATGAGAGGAAAAGCGGGTGGTTGCAAGAAAAAAAAAAAAAAACAACAAACCAAAAAAACCCCTAAACGAAAGAAAGGAATTAAACCCGGCACAGAGGCATGTATTAATGCTGTGTGAGTGCCACTGCATGCATTGGTTCCTAGGAGCGATGCACAGCATCTTGCTTGACAGGCTAAGACTGACAGACCTCGACGATGAATCTTTACTGCCTTCTAAAAAGGTAGGGCCCTCCTTTTTATCTCGAGATTGATCCTGGCCAGTTTGCTGCAAGTAGATACTGCTTGAATTTCAAATGTTGAGTGCTGGTATCTGCGATTGGTCCCACGCTGTAAATCACATGCTAATGTTTCTCTGTCTTGACTGGATGAGAATAAACATAATAATCAGGAAGAGGCCTTGAGGAAGCCACTGCGGCTTTAAATCTCTCAGGGAGCAGCAGCAGTTTAGGGAGAAGCGGCTGATAAAGCGGATTAGGGAATTCTAGAAAATTTAAAACCCGTTCCTTTCTGGGCCACACAGGCTCTGCCCAAGGCGTCATTCCTAGGAAAATTAGGCTGCTGTGAAATTTATTGCCAGGGTGCAGAATTTACATTTCAATTTCTCTTGTCACAGTCTGGGCTGCGGTCAGATCCTCTCTGCCTGTCTCAGCTGCCTCTGTGCATCTTGCCCGGTCACAACCCTGCACAGCTCCTGGCCCCAGCCTGTTCCTCAGCTTCTCCCAGCCTACATAAAACCACAAACCCTTCTTCCAAAAGTTTAAGGAGAGCAAGGCTACCCAGGGCTTTGGTTGTTGAGGTTGGTTGCTGTTGCTTTTCACTATATTGCTGCCCTCATAGCCAAGCAAAGGCTTATATTCTCAACTCTGCAGAAATTCAATGGAGTTGAATTTTTTCCATTGCCAATAAATTACTCCCAGGGGTTTACCTGAGAAGAGGTAGGCACAAGCTGAGGTAGGCATAAGTTAATGCAGGCAATGACAGTCTCTAGATATGGAGGAAAGGACTTGTCATCCTTTTCCAGGAGTCAGTGGGGCTCAGCTGGGCTCCACAGCCAGGGACGCCCTCATGGCCCAGGTGCTGCTGAATGGCTCTCACCCTGCAGGGAAGGATGGGAGGTGGTAAGTCCTGAAGACATTGCCTGAGGAATTGAAGAGGAGGAACAAGAAAAGGAAGCAGAACATTTTGATGAGATAAATTTGGAGGGAGAGGGGAAAAAAATGGTTAGGAATGGCAAAGAGTAAAAAATAATGAGATTGCTGATGATAAAGCAGTTCTGTGGAGTATTTGGTTGAACTTTTTAACAGGACCATCACTGTCCCTTTGTTCTCTATGTTACTCTCCTTGTCAAAGAGGTCACTAGCAAGAAGATTTGAAGAAATTATAATCATTATGTTGATACTCACAAACATCCAGTGTGCCAACAGTCACAGGACAGGAACAGGCTGTATTACCTCTGGGCTTGACTAGAATTAGCCAAAACAACTTGAAATTAGCCATGCAATTCTTTGTGAAGAAGTCTCAGTCCTAACACTGATGTCATGACTAGTTGAAATTATGTTTAAATTTTAAAAGGAAAAAAAGTAAAACTTACTCAGAGGTGTTTTGCAACTGTAAATGAGGCATAACTTGCAGCATTTATGAACTATGATGAACTGTTACTAGCATTTGAGTTACTTTTCCCTTAGAAAGGCATGAGGGGTTCTAACCCTGGATTAAGGGTCCCTTCTGACACTTAAATAGGAAGTGCATATGAAAATGGAGTTGTCCAGGGTGTCATCACCTTGAGGTGAACGATAGCTTGAGGTGGAAGGGTGGAGAATAAATGTTACTGCAAGAAAAGCTGCTGAATTTCCTTTTGAGAGACTGATAATCCCGCAGGCTTCTGCAGAAGCAGCTTTTGATTATCATTGCTGATGATATTAGAAGACACCTCTGGAGTCTGTCCTTTAAAAAATGTTTCCCTAGTGCTGCTTGAAAACATATGGGTTGGGAACTGAAGTGAAAAACTGATGTTTTACTAAGTCTCTTGGCATGACGGAGGCTTAGAAAATGATATGCCTGATACCGGAGAAGCATTTTTAACAGTAAATGAAACAAGACTGCATAAAAATTCAAAATACGCTACTGGTAAATGTAGATGAGAAAAGAAGTTGGAACAAGAAAAAGGGGCTGGTTAAAGAATCAAATGAGAAAAGACATGATAGGACCCACAGTTGGAGTGACCTGGAACAGCATTACTAACTTCAGTGGATCTATTTTGAGTTCCATGAAGTAATTGAAGATCTAAACATATCATAGAAGCGTAGAATTGTCCAGGCCAGAAAGGACCTCTAGGTCATCTAGTCCAACCTCCCCACAGTCAGCAGGGACAACCCCAACTAGACCAGGTTGCCCAGGGCCTCGTTGAGACTCACCTTGAATATCTCCAGGAAAGGGGTCTCAACCACCTCCCTGGGCACCATGTCCCAGGGGTCCACCACCCTCATGGTAAAGAACTTACTCCTAATATCCAATCTAAATCTGCTCTTCTCCAGCTTAAAGCCATTGCCCCTTGTCCTGTCACTGCAGGCCTTTGTAAACAGACCCTCCCCAGACTTCCTGAAGTTCCCCTTTGGGTACTGGAAGGCTGTTCCCCAGAGCTTCCTCTTCTCCAGGTTAAACAACCCCAGCTCCCTCAGCCTGTCCTCGTAGCAAAGGTGCTCCAATCCCCCGATCATCTTTGTGGCCCTCCTCTGGACCCGCTCCATCAGGTCCATGTCCTTTCTATATTGAGGGCTCCAGACCTGCCCACAGTCCTCCAGGTGAGGTCTCACCAGAGCAGGATACAGTGGCAGAAACACATCTTTTGATGCAGCCCAGGATGTGATTGGCCTTCTGGGCTGCAAGTGCACACTGCCTGCTCACATCCAGCTTGTTGTCCATCAGCCCCCCCAAGTCCCTTTCCTCAGGGCTGCTTTCTAATACCTCATCACCTAGTAATTTATATATGGGGTTTGAGTAAACCAAGACTAACAGAGCATTTTCCAATGCATGATTTCTTGAAGGCTTTCTCAGGTAATGGGATGGGAAAGCAATTTGGAAAGTTGACCATTTTGAGGGGAAATTAACAGAGAGATGGAGACAGTGTCAGTGTATTTTGCCAGTTATCGCACCAGCAATGCCTAGTGAAGAAGTAGTCTTCTGGCTTCAGAGGGGGCACATCTACATGTGTTACTGAAAGGAGATAGGAAGGGAAAAAAGGGGAAGAAAAAGGAAAGAGGAAGGCTCCACACCCGGGATGTCCCAGATTTCTTCAGTCTATCATCTTGGGAAACTGGGTCATAGTTACAGCATCTAACACATACATAATATACCTGGAGAGAAGTTCATGCCCTGGTTCCAGTGGCTTTTATCTGTATACCTTCAACCTTTTTCCAAACAACATATGCTAACCCCCAGAAGATGTTTTATATCAGAAAAAGTGTGCCCTGCACTGGAGATGGATCAGGTTAGTTTTGCTGCTTTAATAGGATGTTTTTAAAAAAAATGAAATTAAAAAGCAATATGCTGATACCACTTCAGCATATTCATTGGGCAAAATGCTGGCCTTCAACAAGGGAGAAATCTAGGTAGACTTCATCCCATCAGATCAACCACCTCTGGAAAGATTAATACCTTTTTATTGCTGCGGAAGAGATTTTGAGAAAAAGCTACTTTGGCAAAGTGCAGAATCATTGCATCTCTTGACTTGGCATGCCATTTTCAGCCCCCCCTAGCAACTACTGAGTTTGTAGTCTTATTCAAGTCAAAAAAGCATACTCTTTCAGTGGCTTTCTGCTCTACCTCTTTTATACCTGTCAGTCTTCACACACATATCCACAGGAAAAGTCAGATGACCAGCAGATTATTTTCCCAGATATGGGCTAAAAAAATCCTTCCTCTTCAAAAATGCTAGGTGTTGAAATTGAACTTCAGGAGGTTTCTGTGTGTGCTCTTAAGAAAAAACCCAAACTGCTGCTGAGGTTGACATCCTTCTGCACCAGTATCGACAAGCTCTCAGTCTGCTCCATTTCTGTAAGCAGGTGAGGTATTCCCCCTACCCCGTGTCTCCCCAGAAATTACTTTTAAAATGGCAGAACTCACATTTTTGCTGTACAGTGGTTACAAGGTCTGTTGAAGCTATCAGGTTCTGCAGCAACCTAAAGAAATAGTAGATCTTAAAGACAGCTTTCATCTTTAGCCACAATCAATTAGCATAATCATTTCAATTTTCCCAGGCCCTCTTAATGCTCTTTAGCTACGAGCTTAACCCCTTTCCAAAAACTAACATAGTTTAAAAACACTTAATATCACTCTCAGTTCTTATAGAAATCAGAACAGGTTTTGCATTTGACTACACAAAGAAGTTTTATTTCAGTGACTTGAGGTGTTAGGGTTTTTCCAGATGTGACTTAAGCCATGATTTCCCATGGAAATAAGCTTTTATCCTCTATTCATGAGATAGATTGTGCTATAAGAAAATTCAAATTATTTTATTCTAGGTGATGTCTAATTAAATTGAACAATAAAAATTGTTATCTTTTATGACCGCCAAGCAATTAAGTGACCTGGTGATAGGGAATTAAGTCAGTCTTCTTCCTTTGAAATGACAGCTGAAATAACAGAGGCGCTGTTCTTTGTCTACTGTATATGTGGTGGAGAGGAGACAGAGGAAGAAGAACTGGAGCAGGACAATATACAGTCAGAGAAAAACCTGCCCCTATTACAACTGCTGAATTGTTTCCCATTAACTTTCCTAAGGGCAGAATTTCCCACATTGTGTCACACTTTTTAGATTGGCTTCATAAACAAACAAAGAAGCAAAAAACTCCACCTTATTTCTACTATGATTTATAATACTTCAAAAATTGTTAATTTAAAAAGCTCTTTGAGTATATTTTGCTGCTTTTCTCTTTCTTTTTTATTGTGATATCCCTCAGTGTAAATGACAGTGAAGCAGGAAGAGTGCATGCTAGCTCATTGAAGATGTGTGCTAATGAACATGTAATTTAAACAGGAATCAGTGGGAACCAGATTAGGGACATTTAGGTGTAAAAGCAGGAGCATCTAAAGTTCTAGGTCTGTGGCAAATTCACCAGCATCGTAGACCGCAGCATCTCTATCAAAGATGGGAGATGTAGCCCCAGGCCCAGGTGGCAGCAGGGCTGCATAGAAAGTTTTCCCTTTTGCGTCACTACAGTTTTCTTTATTATAGCGACCTCATTCAATTGGCATATGGTTGTATTTATTCAGTGATCAGAGTGTCCAAGGTGACACAATCCAAGACAAAAAAGGCACATGTATATGGAAATAAAAGTGAATCTGTTTGGGACATTATATTGACATAACTAATTTTTATAAAAATTGTGCCTCATCTAATGCTTTTTCCAAAGAATCCAATATTTGGGTGGCTGTTGATTATACAGCCCTGTGTGACAGGACCGTCATGTATAAGCATCAATGGGTGTTTGCCTATCCAAAAAAACCATGTACAAAAATGAATTCTGTACAAATTATCTCAATGAATTGGTGGAAAGTTCATAAGACAGTAACAAATGGACAAAAATACGCATCTATTTTGGTGCCAATTGACAGTTAGTGTTGGTTATTTGTCAACAGACATCTGACTTGCATGGTTGGAAGACTGGCTTGTTTTCTTCTTCCCAAACTGCCATAACCATGATCTAATATCAGACTACCTTTGAAAAGGAAAAAGTGACTATCAACTGTCCCTCATTATGTGGCAGAGTCCATCTGGAATAAAGTTTCGGTTTGCATGCATGGATTTGGTGTAATTGTTAATTACTGTAATTAATTAACTTCCATGGATGGAAAAAGCTGAAAAAAAAAGCTAAAGGGCAAGGCAGTTTCATGCAGAAGGTGCTTCTACAGCAGCTGACTACTCCCTGCTTTCACCTCACAGTTGTAAAAGTTCCTGGTTTGGGCTTGTAGCTTTCCTTAAGGACGGTGGCATTAATAATTTCTAACAGTGGCATACTTCAGAGTGTCAAAAGAATTAGGGCTGTAGTGTCAGCCCTAATAGGAATGTAAGCCACACAGAGCAAATGTAGAGGGTTTTTTATTGTGTTTAGTTTTTAAATCCTTTTAAGGGATAGAATTGCAGGCTTCAAGTGCCCTAGCAAAGCATTAATAATAATATGAAATCCCAGCAGAATTATAGCCACTATTTCACCACGAACTTGACCATCCAACCATGTGAGTCCTTTCCACCTCTGAGTCATTACAAAAAATCCTGTCGTCTTTCCACCAACATAGCAAGGTAGCCTGGTCAGAGACTAAAACTAGAGGAGGGAGCCATACTAACTGTATTTCTTACTCAATATAGATTTAAGAAAAAGAATGACTGGACAAATTCATACCAAAAAAAATATCTTCAAAGACTATTAAATAGCTCTAGAAGTTGGTGAGATGCAAAGAGTTGCAGGCTGGAAAAGTCCTTGGAGGGAATATCCCTACATGGTTGTCCTGTTCTCATGCTTCCTTAGGCACTCACTGCTGTGTGCTGTCAGCTGCTTCTGGACTTGTGTTCAAGACAGCGACTTTGGAGGCAGATTGTAATTACTGGTCTATTTTTAGATGCTGTACTTTTGGCAGAAAGCCAAAAATTGTAATAAAGCAGCTTTGGCGATAGCTGTCATCTTCAGACATGGAAAAGGGCCGAAAATTCAGTATAGGGATAGATAATGTAGATATATTAAAATTTGTTGTTATCTAGAGTGTTGCCTATTGCCAGTTTCACTTTTACTGCATGACAAAGGTCAACACCTTTAGGTAGTTCAGAGATCCCAAAGGGTGACAAATTAACAAGAACTCATCTATTCAGCATATATATGAAGCCATCAAAAAAGATTGTTGACATGGTGCTAGCACTCTCTGATCTACATTATGTGTTTGTTTCGGCAAAGATTTGTCTGCCATTGATGGTGGATGGGTACTGAGGGTTGAAATAAGGTGACACCTTCTTGTTCTTCAGCTAAAATGTAGTTCATGGTAACAAGATTCATGAGTCTCTGATTCCTACTGAAAACTGATCTGCGTTTGGCTTTGGGAAGCCACAAGAACTTTTTTATTTCAATATGTTTTAGTGTTATTCCTAGGAAAAAAAAAAGACATCCATCCAGATGATTTTTTTTTTTTTTTCAGTTAAAAAAAGGAAGGAAATGGAATGAAAATAGCACTCAATATGGAGGAAAAAATGGGACAGTCTTCCACAGCTACTCTTATGGGCATCAGACTTGACAGTCTTTGCTGGATCCTTCAGGACAGCTTAATCTCAGCTAGCCACTTACTTAGTGATGCTTTAGTGAGCAAACTATTATACTAGTGCCGCGGTGCATTGGCTTTTGATTGGTCTCCAGGCTTAATTAAAGCATTTTGGGTATGCTGTAGAAAAACCTGCATCTTCTAGATCCTAGATAATTTTGGTATCTGTCACATGATGGGAGAGAGGAAAAAATATAGCACATCAGACAAATAGTTCAAATACTGTGAGTTTTCAAAGAAAGGTGCAAAAACTACATTTTGGTCCTAGAGTTTTATTCTGACTAGACTGATGTTATATCATCTCACATTATATTTCATCACTGTTGAGTCTTTTACTCCTCACAAGGTTCTGGCCTCCATGGTATCCTGTCACAGCCCATTGCCCTGATTTGTTCTTCACTTTGTAAAAGAGCTTTTAAAGCTTGCCACCTTCTAAATATATTGAAGTTTCCTTCTTTTTTTTTTGTGGGATGAGAAGTGGTGGCTAGAAATGTCCAGCTGACCTTCTCTTTTGCCTCTCTCGCTTCCCCTCTAATTCATTTTCCACATGGGTCTGACAGAGCCTGAGATGGTTGCACTTCAGGCCACATTGTGAGACCCGTCTATTATTCTGTCTTTTGGCAAAGAGGCTGATTTGAAGGGGTGTGAATTTTTGTGAGACTTCGGAAGCGTCGAATTGACTTTTCTGTCACTTTTGCTATATTTTACTTTCCCTGAGTTACAGCACTGATGGAAATATCCTTATAGTCTATGATAGGCACATTCTATAAATAGCATGTTAAAGAAATTGAAATGTTTTTTAAAATTAAGAATCATCCAAAATGTGAAAAATGTAGATGCTGCATGTAATCAACCAAAAATAACTACTGCATTTTTATTTTTGGCAAAAGATATGTAGTAAGAAGGAAAAACTATGCAGTTTAATTTGCTCCTTGGTATTAGTTCTCATAGTATTTGCCAGTAATGGCAACATTATAATTTGTAGAATTAATTAATGATCTGGCATCTGATTTTGATTCATTAATGCCTAAGCCAGCTAAGTCTCAATTATCCTCTGGACTATTTATTCCTTAACAAGCTTTTAGCTAATGTGATTTTAAAAATATGAAAATAGGTCTTAGCTTGCCTTTAAGAAGTGGCAATATTTTAACACTCCTCTATAAAATAAAGGAACCTTCATATTTTTTGTTTTATTATAGCTACATTCAAAATTAGACCTGGGGATTTGCAATGTATTCACTAAATATATATTATATTTATATGTACCTGGAACCTGACTTCAATTTAGTCTTGATTAAAAAATGTACTGAATTGGAAACTGTGTAATAAAGGATGCCTAAATCATACTGACCCAGAATAGCTCACTCAGTCAGACAGTTAGCAAATAAGTGCACAAGCAAGCAGATGATACGAGAATTCAAAATTAATTCTATTCTCAGAGGGTGCATAGAGTAGGAGATAGCATCTGATCCTATCTGCAGAGGTGTAAATCCAGAGTAACACCTTGGCTAAAGCCTCATTACCCTGAATTTTATTGCTTATCCTCCAAATGATCAGAATTGGTCTCTTTTGTGCCCAAGGCTAGGTTAAAGTAGCTGAAATATCCAGTATCACTTCATGACATTTTTGTGATGCAACTGAAAGCTTCTACCCATTTCCCACTATTTATTATTTATAACTAATCCATTTACAAAGTAATTTAAAGACTCCTGAAATTTTCTCCAAATGACTGGTATTTTTAAAAATTCAATCACCACATCCTTTAGGAAAATCTCCCCAATGGAGTTATCTCTTGTGATACAATTGTGTTATGATAGGGGGCATTCAGAAACTGCATGCCTTTGATTTGGGATTGTCAGGCACTAGTTTCAGAGCTGATCTGAACTGATCTTGGGAAGAGGCTTCTGTTGCTGGGATCTAATGTGGTGTTCCTGCCTACCATCATTGTACTTTGTCCCCACTCACATCAAAACTGAAAAGCCTAATTACAGATGGGTAAACAAATGAATCATGGATGTTTTAACCAAATAATCTTAATCACTTTAGTTACTGAGATTTGTTTTGAAAGTACCTTCTGAAACCTTTCAGGCATTATATAAATGGCAGAAAATACAAACCTAAGCCGTCAGTGTTGCCACAAATTAAATAATTCATCTTCTCCTAAATCATGTGTACTACTGTTAAGAGGTCATGCAGTGGCCACACAACACCTACATTTCAGTGTGATACCATTGGCATCAATGTAGTTACTCATAGTTCATACTGCTGTGAGCTTTCCCTACCCTTCTCATCAAGAAAGCCCTGAGATGAAGGTCCAAGAGTATCTTCCTTCCTATTTAAGATCAGTAAGCCTAGCTCCTTTCATTTCAGGCTAGGAGGTCAGTCCACAACAGAGGGACAGGCAGTGAAGTGAGCTGTAATGTCAGCTTTTCTTGAAACCCAAGGAGCTGTTAGCTCAGCCAGCTTCCAAATGGTTACCCAAAAGCTACTGAGTCGGGGAGTGCTGATATCCCAAGGTGTCTGTGGTTTTAAAAATCAAAACCCAGTCACTAAGTCAGATTCTCCAGCCCATTGAATCTAGTCTGTGATGCTCAGGGGACACAATGCAGCTCTAAATCCAGTTTATGTGACCAGTGCAGAACTCCTGGGTGGTCACAAAGCCTGCTACTGGAGACATATCAGATGCAACAAACAAAGGAATTGTTTTCCAGTTATTGAAGCACACGGAAAAGTCCAAGTTACCTGTGTTGTTATGTAGGAGTTCATTTGGACCAAGAGTTCATTTGGATTAAGGGAAATAGTTGAGCTCAGTCTCTAAAGCTAAGGCTGGACCACTGGAAACACAAGCTTTCTCAATTGCTTAGAGAAGAGGGTTGAACTGAGAAATCAGAGCAGCCCTGATCGCTTTTAATCAACTGAAGGAGGGGGAAAGAGGGGAAGTGGAGGCCTGGGAAGAAAAAATATGTAAAGCTTAAAAAGTTCCAGCTGCTGCTCTCTAATGGAGTCTTGGTTTCTCAAAATCGGTGGAATAGTTAGGCCACCTGGTGGTAAAGCGCAAACCAACACCCTTTGCAATTTCCAAGCCACAATAATTATCCTGAGGAGCAGAGAGCTCCGGGAATTGTCATAGGCTGGGGAGACTTTCATTCCCAGGTGGCTGGTGTGCAGCCACCACTGGGAGATCGCAGCCAGCAATGGCTTCCATCAGTCGCTGTTCAGGTGCAATGCATAATAGAGGAGCTGCTCTGATGCTTGTCCACTTTCTCCCACACAGCTGCCTCCACCACACCATCTTCAACCACAGCCAGTGTCTCGTTTGCCTTGGTGGGGACACAAAGAAGAAAGCAGTCCAGGTACAGCTGAATTTAAGTAAGCTTGTGAGGTAGGAGCTTGAAATTATGTTTGTTAAGTGGCTGAATGAAGACCTCTGTCCCTAAAAGCAGCATCAGATGTCTGCAGGTAAATCAAGTGAGGCTCATGTGAACACATGTGTGACTACACATTTGGGATTCATATTTTACTAAATATTCTACAATATCGTTTTAATTTCTGTGTCTTCAAGTTGTTTCTTCTGGCAAATCCACTCACCAAAAGTATTGCAAAGTATCAAACATAAATGGAGAATGCATGGAAGATACTAAACCTGTTGGTGAAGTCCTTCAGAAGCACTTTCAAGTACTCACCTTTAATATCTAGGAATTTAGCTGAGCTGGACAGTGGTATATAGCCAGAGAGTGTTCACAGATGGGTTCAGTACAGGTGAATGAATATAAGCAGAAATTTGTTTGAAAATGTAATTCTTGTACAAAGAACTGTCAGTTGTTTTGTGCAGTTCTGTTCACTGGAGCTTCAGTCTGATCCTAGTGAAATCAAGGAACCACGTCCAACCATTGCTGTTCTGTTGATCACTGCTCCTAGCTGCTCTCTCCTTGCTGTTCCTGCCTAATTCCCTCACTACATTCCCTAACACTTGAAAACTCACCAGACTTGTGACTCACGTTTTAATCTTATCCAAGTCACAATGTTTATTTCACAGGATGCCCAATTAAACAGTAATTCAATCTGCTCTGGAGTTGTTTCCTTCCCCTTTGGTGATTAGTATAACCTGAATAAAGTAAGAAGCACAGGGAAAAAAAAGGCAGTAAACAAATTCAGTGACATCAGGAGACCAAGCTGCAACTTTTCCCACTGAAGAGGGAAAAAGGGCACACCAAAAAATGTTAACATGGGTCATAATCTCTAATGTTCTCTGACTGAAGAATGGAAAGGAAAATGATGCTACCTTAGTATGTCTTATGGACTCCTTTTCAGCCTGGGGAAACATGAGTAGGTGTGGGGCTGTGCAAGCCATACAAAGTGAAAGAAAATCTCTGGCCTCTCTTTCCCTGTCCTTTGAAGTACCTACTGTTGCCCTTCCTTGCAGCCAGTGAGAGTATGGCAGTTCCTTGCACCCTTTCTCCAGTGCAATTGCTGGAGCTCAATGGACTCAAAGGAGCAGCTCCTGGCTATCACTTGCTGCGTGCTAGTGTCCAGAAGCCCTCAAAACCTACTGGCTATCAGCTTGCTGATTGACTGAAGGGTACTTTTATCATGGCACAGACCTGCATACTTTCTCGGGGCTTTCTTTTCATCTTCACACAAGGCATGTCAAGTGCTGTATGATGCACGAAGATGTAACTCTACTTGTTATCTGCTCCACAAGTGCTCCACAAGTAGCCTTCTGCAGCACCCGAGGCTTACATGGGAGGCATGGTAATAGAGGTAGATCTTCGCATAAAAAGAAGAGTCTGTTTTTCAAAATAAGCAAGAAAATTTAACTAGAACATTAAATATTGCCTTGTCTTAAAAAGCAAGCAAAGGAAAACCTCTTGGGGAAAGCCAAATATGAGAAGCTATATAGAAGCACAGCTCGAACTTACCTTCCTCCCCAACTTGTACAACTGCCAAGGCAAAAACAGCTCAGAGTTGAATATTACCAGTTACTCAGGGAAAATACCCTGGTTTCAGAATGGCCCTTGGCTAACTGGAGGAAACTCAATGTGGATGCAAGCACAGGCAACTCTACCAAAGGCATTCCTCTTCACTCAAGAGCTTAAAACAAAGTGTGCCACTGGTTCCTTACTTTACCAAAGCACCTCATGCTAGTTACTGAGGTCGGGTTGTGCCTCTGGGCTTTTCTATGCATGCACTGAGACAGACTGTGAGCAGGGGCTGACAGGGCACTGAGGAGTGCCAAGGAATTCTGCCGAGCCAAGCAAAACTGTGGCAAGGACGTGGAGTCCATGGGCATGTGGTGGGCTAGCTCTCTCAAAAAGCCAGGTGCTCTCTCCAGCTTGTGAAAGGAGCAATTTTTTGACTTGGGAAGAAATATTTCCATTTGAGCTCCTGCTGTGACAGTGCTCGTTACTCTCGGCTGTGCCTAAGTGGCGTTACAAGGAGCTCCACGCACAACATGCCCTGTGCCTGTCTGCCTCTTTTATTCCTCTGTGGGGGGAGAAGTTTCGTGCTTCACTCTTTTGGTGATAACATTGTCAAATTCTTCCCAATGAAGTTTTCAGTGTGCTCTGATGAGACTTTCTAAAAAAATATAGATTAATTGTGATAATTAAATTTCCCTCTGAGTGATTTCTTTGATAAATGGGTCTAGTTAGGACTTTCAATTAAGCACCAGGCCCTGCTGTGAAGTCAGACTGAGCCTCGTGTTGCAGGCATTTATTGCCTCATTTACAGGGACAATCTGAATTATTTTACAGTATGCTGTTTTCTTTGTCTTTTTTTTTTTTTTTTTTTTTTTTCCCCTTTTTTCACAGGTATTAGAACTCTTATTAGCCCTTCTATCAGGGAGCCAATTAAAAAGGTATGGTCAAGCAATTTTTAATTATTTTGTTATGGTTGAAGCAAGCCTTCTGGAAGCACAGTAATCAGAATCTTTCTCTTGTCCATACTGCAGTCCTTCGCTGCATAAACTCACTGGTTTGTTATTGTGCAGATTCTCGCAGACACCAAGTTGGTGATAAAAGGATATGAAAATAATATAAAGTGGGGAAGAAAAGACACTGACCACAAAGACAACATTTTGATGAATGGTGGCAATATGCAACAATTCTGGGAGCAGCAGCTTTTATGGTTTTGCGTTGTCTGAAATTGTGAGTAAATGGCAATGACTGCTTGGAGAATTTCAGTTATCAGGGGTGCACTTCACCTTTAAGGTTGCTATGTTTTCAAGTTATATCCATGCACTCAAGCATGGTTGCATGGATATTTTGAGTGTGGACTGAAGTATTTAAGATACATGATTTCTACCTTTTATTGTGAAATTGGGACTATTTTCTTGTTCTTCTCATTACTGGTATCGATGGCTACAGAAAAATATCCATGTGACTGTCAATCACTCCTGTTACCCATGAAGAATAAGGGGTCTGCTAATTTAATAAAAAAGTAAAGCTTATCCAAAAGAAGATCTTTTTTAAAAAAATACAAAATCTGCATCTAGACACCAGAATTCACTGCCATTGATAACAGCGAAGAAAAAGTCTACTAGACTTAGAAAATTGTTTTAAAGTTTTATGAGGTTTCTGTAAAGCCATCCACAGCTACACTAGCTAAGATGAAATTGTAAGGTTTAACAACTGATGTGCTATGAGATATAAATCAGAAACTAATTGTCTGACATTAGGGAAAAACATGTTTTTCTATACTCCTACACCACCCAACAAAAATTATCTCTATTTTCTTTATACCACGTAGTATGTTTGAATCTATGTAATAAGAGTATATAAATTTCTGATTATACTTTGAGCTTGATTTTGATGTAACCAATAAAATTTATATGCTTCCTAAATGAGAGTTAGAGGCATATTGTAATTCATATTAAACTGAACCTTTTTGGGGAGGTGGGGGGATTTCAAGGGAATTTCTGCCATGTCAAGAAATCATGCTGTCTGTCCGGATATAAATCTAAGCACAGTCAGACCTCAGATTGTCTGCACAGAGCAAGAGATATTAAATGAGTTGTGACTACTGAGAGTCTGAATAATTGACGGAAATTTCAATGCAATTAATGTAAAGCAAAGGACATGAATTCAGAGCTGAGAAATTAGAGTTTGTGGATTATTGAGGTATGACTGTAAATCCAGATGTCATCCCTCCCATTTTTCTCTAACTTAAACCAGCAAACCCCATGCTTCTAATGCAGATTTGTTATGGTCTGGCATATCTAATTCCTTAAACTGCTAAGACAAAGATGACCAATACCACATAATGCAAGTGTACGTTTAAAAAACCCAAATGCTATTTTAAATGTAAGTTAAAATGAGAACACTGTGTGGTTAATATTTATCTAGCATCGTCTCTCTTTGAGGCACATCTTGTCATACAGGACTGTGCTGTTAAAGTGGTTCATGGGAATGATGTGCATGACTCCTTCTTTTGCTAATGGGAGCTGTGTGCATAGAACAATTTAGCTGTTAGTGCTCTGAGGAGAAGAGAACTTGAATAGCAGGGGCTTGGAGAGCAAAATAAAAAGAAAGCTGCTAAGGGCATTTGAAAATACACTTGCTATTCTTTTTCTTCCTAAGCATTGCTGCAGTAAACAACTGTTTCAAGATTCCTCTTTAAATAAGTGACATGAAAAGGAAAAGAGCATGACTTTGTATCACCAGCCATTCACAATGTACCCAGGGTCCCAAACTAACCTTGGGGCTAGGAAAGGCTTGCAGGGGGGAGGGTGCTGCTGGGGTGGTTGCTTGGGTTGGTGTCTTTATTTGCTAGCCAGTGGCTTAAAGAAATTATCCCCAGTGGGAGCATTCTGACCCAGATATCTGGGACATTGCGTTTCCCATGGGGAGTGTATTTAGGCCTGCATTTTAAAAATACAACTGCCTAAAATTAGACTCCCAAATCCATGTAAAGCACTAAAGAAATGTCCTGGTTTTCAAAAGAATCAAATATCCACAGACTCCGGGTCAGGGTCCTGACCCAGCAAAGCACATGAATGTTCTGCCCAACCCCCCACCCCAAGGCAACGTGACTGCTCATGCATTTACAGCTAAAGTGCTTAAGTGCTCCCTTAGGTATGGGTTAGAGAACTTTAACGTGGGTGTAGAATCAACTGAGTGCTGTCCACTCTTTTAGATCGCAGCCAGAGGGAAGTTTTTTCATTTGATTGGGTTTTTATCACTTTTCCTGTGTAGAATTTTCCCAACCAAGACATATGCAGCAAACCGTTCAACTCATTGTAAACCTTTGTCCCAGACCCTGCCAGGACAAGTTCCTTTGGAGCACGGGCTGTAAATATACAAATTGTGGTAGGGCTGTGTACAACTCCTAAGGTCAAGGCAAATCCACACCACACGGGAGAGCAGCTTCTTTAACGGCCAAGGTAATAGCAAACTCTTCCTGGTCATCAGTCAGGACTAGAAGAACTTGGGACATTAAAAAAGGTTAAAGAGCATTACGCATCACACTGCCCTTTGCTAAATGTTATGATGCAGACATGTTAATGGGTAAAAACACCGTTTAAGGTACTGGACCAGAACACAGAAACCCTGACTCCAAGCCCCACTTCCACCAAAAGATTTACGTAAGACTCGGAGCAAGTCACTTTGAAATCTGTATAGGGCAGTATACTTTTCTACCTTTGGAGTGAAAGGAGACTAAAATCCATTAGTGATTGTGAGGTGCTCAGATATTACAATCTTAAGTGCTTAGATACATCAGTAGAGGAATTTTCCAAAGAGACATTATTGAACAGATCTGTGCAAGCTTTTTTGTAATATTCGTCATAATGTGTGGTTGTATATCTTTATTCCTGATGTTTTATTTATTACAAAGTATTAAAGGTTGTGTTTCCTTATGGGGGTGGATTGACTTGGAGGAGTTCCACAGGGAGAGAAAATGTTTTCCACGTTATAAGACTAATAACATAATGGGAAAAAGAAAAAGCTTATGTTGCCATTTGATTGAGACAATAAATAAATGCCTTCACTTCGGCCCATAGTGTACCATCTAACTATGATGTTCTTATGCCTGTTCAGTCTTATTAACTGCCTTGCTTTTCACCTATTTTGTTTTCTTCTACTTCTAGAACTAAATATTGGGAAAAAAAAAAAACCCAAACAAATCCAAATTAAAAAAAAAAAGCCCAACAAATCATTCAGAAAAACATTCAGACCATAAAAAATATCATTCCATATTTCCTGAACTGAATGTCACTGGAGGATGGTCCTCTTGACATCAACAAAAATGCCGTATTACTATTTAATTGTCAAGTCCTGCCTAAGTCTGCCCGTTAGTGACAGTAATCAGGACAGAAAAAGAGCCAAGCTATAGATACCAGGGTCAGCTTAAAACTGAGGGAAGATGGGCATAGGGCAGGAGAAAGAATTAAAAAGAGTGACTTTGGGGAAGCCGACTGTTTCTCATACTAAAAGCAAGGCTATATCTAAATGTTATGCTTAAGTTCTCACAGAAATATTTTCTGCTATATTTTCTGTTTTCTCAAGCATTTGTGCTCTTTCAGGCATGTAACTTTTGGTCATATTTTGGCAATCAACATAAACCTGATGATCCTCCTAAGCCTCAGTTCAGGGTAGTTGACAGAGGCTGCATTGCTTTAAGGTCTTTAATAATTTGGGTTCTCTTTCTCAGGATGAAATCTTCCTTGGACTGCTGGCTCTGCAGGGGACCAGTACCAATGAGCAAAGCATTCTCACCGAGGATGAGCTTGACTTTACAATCCAGTATCTTGTGTTCCAGCTGTCTACCACACCACACTATCTGTCCCGTTAGTCTTCCTGGCTTCCCTTATGCTCACTGATGGTTGTTTCCCGTGGTCTTCTTTTTGCGCTCTTCTTTGTCTTTTATTAAGAATCCCTATGGGAAACTGAATTCAACAAGTGGTACTATATCTAGCTTTTACAGACAGGAAAATCATGTTTATATTTTAATATTATCAGTGACTATGTTCTGTAATACAATAGAATGCCTTCATTTTCTTAATCACTATTCTGAAAGCGTTTTAGGAGCTTTCAGATTAAAAGACAGGAAATAAATTCCAGGGCTCTACTATCACCCTAAGCATGGCTCGGCCTAAAACTTCAACTTTCTGTGGCTTTTCATATAGTTGCTTTATATCCCATTTGATACTTCTCCTACATATCCACTACTTTGATACAGAATTTGTAATGCTGCACTCTGCATTATTAATTCCCTTCTGTCTGCTCTTGGCTGGGACTGTAAACCACGCAGACTGAGGTTCTATGTTGTATTGGTATTGCTAAGGTACTCAAACTTACTTTTTCATAATTTCATCTGATCCCAAAGATTGCTCACTTTATGAGTTATATCAGCCTAAAGAGCTCTTTATGGATAATTCAGAGCCACCAAGAATCCTTTTTGAGTGTTTTGCGATACAGCTACATCCCCTTTCCTCTCTAGCAAGCACCAGGCATTGTTGGAGGTTGGTCAGAGCAGGCAGCAGAATCAAATAAGCTTTAAACTCATTTTTCTAATAAAACCGAACTCAGGCCATCACAGAATAATAATAATTCATGACATATCCTGGTCAGTCTTCAAAGGACTTACTGAAAAAGGGTTATAGCCCCTGAGTTAGTTAAAACAAGAGATGCTTAATTTACAGATTAGGAAACTAAGGGAAAGACTCAGGTTACCATTGGCTATGAAGATAGCAGAGGATTAGGTTTTTAAAGTAGTTTTCTACCAAGTACAAAGGGCAACCTTTGTGAGGTCTAAGAATCTTCACACCTGGAGTTTTTTATTTCCTCCTGCTGTTTATAACCCTTCTATTGTATTTTTCAGAGAGAAACAAAAGCCCATAAACTTTTGCCTTCTTCCCCCTCTTGCCCTTTTCTGGAAGAAAATGACATGAAGCTAAAAGGTTGCCCCTGGATCTCCTCTATGCTGCTTCACAAAAAAAAAAAAAAAAAAAAAAGAGGGGAAAAAAAGGAGGGAGGATTTTGATTAAAGGCATTTTTGCCAGCATTTAGAATGGAACACACAGCACTGCTCTTCTGTGTCTACCCTTTGCTCAGTTACCCACAAGACCCAAGCCACATCCATGCAATTTGCTCAGCCCACAGCCTGAAATCAATGAGGTCTATGCAAGAAGATGGCACCTGCCGCAGGCCATTACTGGTTTTATTTATTATCTGTATTATTAGACCACATAGGAACCCTAACAACAAATACTGTCTGAAGCACTGTGTAAACATCAAACAAAATGATGGCCTTGTCCCAAAGTGATTACAAACTAAATAGAGGACAGGAGACCCCAGACGGATACAAACAAACCCAGGGAGAGTAAAGGAAATGGGAACACTCAGGGTGGCTGACAGCAGTATTACCTTACTAGCAGTTTAAGGGTTGTCAAAGCTTTTGCAGACATCATGGCAAAGGGGAGCTCTAAGGAGATTCTAGAGAGCTACTAACATAAATCTAAGGGCGCTTATGCAGGATACCCTCCAAGTATGAGAGAGACCAGAGAGGAGAAAACGAGAAAGGGCTTGCTTTGAGATGAATACAAGAGGACGGTAACTCTGAACAAAAGGAGGTGGTCCATTTTAGTTTTAACAGCATTTAAACATCACAGCTGCCTGCATTCTTGACTGCCTTTACCAGTGTCCCCCTTTCTTAGCTCCAGACCAATCTTCTTCACCCATATTCCGCTCTAAAAAGGCATACAAGGACCAAGCACAGCAGAGCTGGAAGTCTGCTCAGGCAGGACAGTTATTGGAACTGCTCTGTTCCCTGTTCATGCCTCCTAACAATGAGAGATGATAGGTAGGGTCCCTGGGGGCCTTGAAAATGAAGATAGGCAGCTTATGTTGATGTGAGATAGGGCAGGGGGGAGGTAGTGCAGGAATGCCAAGAGAGGAGTGACATGTTCAAAGAGACAAGCTAGGAAAATGATCTTTGAAGCAACAGCAGCCGTCTGCAGTATGATTAGGGCAAAGGCAAGCATGCATGTGTCAAGGCCAGAGGAGAGGATGTTGCAGCAACTGAGCTGTTAAATAATGAGAACTTCGGCAAGAAATTTAGCTGCATGGAAGAGTGGGAAAGATATATTTTAAAATCTGGAAGATTTAAGATTTAGGGGTGGGCTGGTATAAGCAGCTGAAAGATTGAGGCTTTACCTGCATGCAGCAGAGGTCAGAGCTGATGCTGTAATACAGTCATGAGTGACTGATAGCATGGTATGTTGTCCACAAGGAAAACAAGGTGGTAGAGGGCTTCAGGGCACAGAGAAGAGTAGCAAGCAAGAAGTTTAGGCATTTTCTTCCTCTCATCTCCTCTTTCATTCTTCTCTCTGCAGCTATTAAATACAGGTAACTATGGAGTAGATGCGTAGGATAACAACAATTCAGCAAAGAATTTAACTGCAGCCCCATTAATAATTCTTTTCTCACATGGTCTAGATCCTGTTCAATATACTAATGAGGTTGTGTTGCTCACCTATTTCAGAAAATACAAATCCTTTCCTCCATGCTCAGTAATAAATGGCAAAGACTTTGTGCAGTTTTCTGCTGTATTCCTGGAATAAGATTACCAGCAAGATTAAGGCCTCTGGTTGTGAGAAGGGAGATTTCACAGTATTAAATATTATCCAGTCTACTTCTGAAACAGAGGGTAAAATAAAAGAAGGGACAATGAGTCGTATTACTAAAAATATTGCAGACCACGGTGGTGGTAAAAGCAATAGTGAAAGACCAAAAATTTAAATTATATACAGAAATAAAAATCAACAGGAAAAAGTACTGCAGGGCCTACAGTTATCATTTGCTGCCAGAAGAGGGCACTCGTGACTTTTTTTTTTTTTATAACGAGAGATTTAAATCAAGATTTCCCTTGGTAGCATTTCCCAGGCATAAATCAAGCACAAATGAATAACCTTTGATTTATCATTCCTAATGGAGATGTACATCATATTGGCGTGTCATCACATTTCAACATTGGCCATTATGATGCCAATCATATAGTAATTTTCTTCCGTGTCATAATCAGCGATGAAGATGTACGTTTCCATTCAGTACAATTAGATTTTCATGTTTCTTAATGGTAGCTGAGGGCATTAGGCAGAATACCTGCTTTTTCTGCCTCTAACTCTTTTTTGCTCATATTTTTCTGAAATTGCATCCAAACCATTACCCAATCACCACTTTCCTGCAGTCAAACGCCACCTCTGCTCATACAGGAGAAGGTGAGAAAGATTTAAACTATTATTCAAAGCTGCAAAGAAACAGGCATCAAAATCCTAGTCAAATACACGCTGTTGAAAAATACCTGACCGTAGCTATTTGAGAGCTCTTTTATGTGCTTCACAAAATCAGTTTGGGCTCGTCACACGGTACCTAACCCACCACACAAACTGAAATTAAGCTGTCTGGCTGGTTCTGGTGTCCACCTGGCTAAACTCAGTGAGATTGTTAGGAATAAGCACCCAGGGAAAACTCAAGCCACTGCTGGTGGTAATGAAACTCAGAAGAGCTTCGTAAGCAGAGGCCTTCTACTGGATGGACACGTGAATGGGATGTGTTACAGGCACTTAGAAGAACTCCTGGCTCTTCTACATAACTGCTCAGGGCCAGCATATCATGGGTTTGTTCAAGCTAAACAAGTAAAACACAGATAGCAGTGTTTTCAAGAGCACCTGAGCCTGTGTAAAAAATCCCACCATGCCTCCACAGTGGATGTTTCGGTGATCAAACATGTCCTTTCCTAAAAGAATGCCTTAGTTTTTGAAGCCCTCATTTTCTGCCCAGGTGGGCAGGTGATGCTTGCTCGCAGGGATAGCAGCAAGGCTAACGGGTATACCGAGGACGGGGAAATGGAGCAATGCTACCAGAGCCTTGTCACCAAACCCCAGCACTCACAACCTCACAAAACGTGCAAGCGAAGCACAACCCGACCTGAAGGAACGAATAGCGTGCCTTGAGGGCCAAGCAACCCCCGGGAGCCCCTACGGCAGCGTCTCAGACGCCGTCCGGTCTCCACGGCCCCTTCGCAGGGTGAGGGTGACACCGGGGCCGGCCACCGCCGTATGTTCGGCGCAGGGCCATCGCCGGCTGAGCACACACGACACGCGGCTGAAATGCCACTTGCCGCCTCCTCCCGTTTCAGGATGCCAGCCAACGGGGGTCACTAGCCGCAAGGCAAACCACCGCAAGCCCTCGGGGTGCCGGCAAGCGCCGTTGGCCGCCGCACCTGGGCGGGCGGAGAAGATGGCTCCCGGCGGGGGGGAGGCGGGAGGGGCGAGCCCGTCGGCTGCAGGGGCACTGCG
>VZTM01008311.1:128407-162979 GCA_013400555.1 Jacana jacana
CGTCGCCGGCGGCGGTGGCAGCAGGCCATTCCCCGAGAGCTAACCCAGCCGGTGAAACAAACACACCCGCGGCAGCGAATCGCACTTTTTCTGTTACATTTCTACCTCAAAAGGAAAGCGCCACCGCTCTGTCCCTGAAGTCTCACCACATCGACAGGCCTATGTGAAAGAGGAGTGGTACCGTGACAAACCTAACCGTTGTACCCTGAATGGGTTGTCTCCTCCCTCCCGCATGTAAGACTTCTTTCTCCTAAAGTTTAAGGACAAATTCTGTTCTGGGATCAACCTCAGCCAACGAGGCTCACCCCGCAACATGAGCTCCGGCGGGAGCCCCTTGCAGTGCTCACCAAAGCCAGGCTGTTACCCCTGAGGGCAACTCGGCCTTGCCAGGGGCCACCTGGATGGTGGCACTCAGCAGTGTTGAGGAGGGCATGAGCAGTGTGCCATGCCAGGATGACGACGGTGCTGCCTTCCAGCTGGTGACAATTAGTTGCCTTCTAAACATTCAAAGCCTGAATTCCCATCAAGAAAACCAGGGCATCTTCGCAAGAGAAAATATGAGTTTTCTGCTTGATCTGGGAAAAACTTCATTATCAAGCAAGGTTTTATCTATAAAGTCAGAAAACTGCTTTCTTCCCATGTGCAGTAGAACTAAGCTGTAAACTTAGGATGAACTGTAAAATTAGTAGAATCATAGAATGGTTTAGGTTGGAAATTATGCAACTGAAACTGTTAGGGTCAAACTGGACAGGTAGTTATGGCCAAACAACAATATGGAGAGGAGGAAAGAAAATCGTAGAATCATAGAATAGTTAGAGTTGGAAGGGACCTAAAAGATCATCTAGTTCAACCCACCTGCCATGGGCAGGGACACCTCCCACTAGAGCAGGTTGCTCAAAGCTTCATCCAGCCTGGCCTTGAACATCTCCAGGGATGAGGCATCCCCAGCTTCTCTGGGCAACCTGGTCCATTGTCTCACAACTCTCATAATGAAAAATTTCTTCCTGTTATCTAATCTAAATCTACCCTCTTCCAGTTTGAAGCCATTGCTCCTTTCCTACCACTACATACCCTTGTAAAAAGTCCCTCTCCAGCTTTCTTGTAGGGCCCCTGGAAGGCTGTCATAAGGTGTCCCCAGAGCCTTCTCTTCTCCAGGCTGAACAACCCCAACTCTCTCAGCCTGTCTTCACAGGAGATGTGCTCCAGCCCTCTGATTATTTTTGTGGCCCTCCTCTGGGACACGCTCCAACAGGTCCATGTTTGTCTTGTGCTGAGGACGCCAAAGCTGGATGCAGTACTCCATGTTGGGTTCTTATCAGAGCAGAGTAAAGGTGTATAAACACCTCTCTTAATCAGAAGAAGTTACTGGTTTGCACCTGCATTTAAGTTACTGGTTTTAAATGTTGATGTTGATGTGGCAAATGGCTGGAGCCTTTCTGCCGCTCTGTCCCTAAGGTGGGAAGGTACGTAGTCTGCTCCCTTGCAGTGGGCAGACCAAGGCGTTCCAGCTGTAAATCTACTTACCTGAGTCAGATGGCTCAAGAAATGATGTGGCCCTTTTAACTGCCCATGTGCCATGACAGGTTGCAGAGTCACATTTGAGCTATTCACTAAGGAAAGGAGCTTTATCTAAATAGACATTGGCGATGTCTGTCAACTAGTCAAAGGCAATGTCTAAAAAGCCTGATGGCACTCCCAATTCTTTTCCTGGGAAAAAACTGTTCTACAAAACCAGGGTGCCTCATGACAGTAAATGTAAACCAGAAAATGTACTCAGTATCCAAAACCCCAGTCCTCATTGGGAATGACTTAGGCAATTAATTGCTTAAAAATAAAGCTTGGGAAGAAATAAAAGTCAGCTTTTTTTTTTACCAAAGAGTAGAGAGCAACCGCAAATTAACGCTGCCTACGCAGGGCCAAGTTGGTTCTAGTTTTGAAGATGGGATCTTTTTCCACTTATACTAGGGTGAGTTAGGGATAACTCAGCTGAAATTAGTAGTCACAACAGTGCAGAAGCAGACTGAGAGAAAAATTAGGTTCTTTCAATGCCTACTCGATATGAAATGTGTTACTAATGAATGGCAGTAGCTGCAAATGTCACTCTCAGCTTCCTATTTTCACTTTCAAATTTGTCGGTAGCGTCCTGATTAAAATTGTACAGTTCTGTAGCTGAGGTTTGGATTAAGTTAAAATTATTAGGATTAGAAATGGTGCAAAGCCAGAACCTCAGATCTGATCCTCTTTGAATTTCTATGGGAAGGAGCTTGCATTCAAATCCCCAGATGCAAACCTGCTTGCATGGTTTAATTCTGGGTCAGTAAGAACCTAAATTCCTGGTCTGGTTTTGTGTGGGTGTAATCCTGCAAGAGCATTTGATTGTGGGATTTTATGGGTTTTATGAATGATTGAAAATGAGAGAAAGGAGGCATTTCATGACTGTTGATGAGACTAGCTTCCTATTCACAGAGTATGACGGAACAAAAGGCAGTTATTACACTAGTTTTTATAAATCATTGAGAATACAAGACGTGGGAGGAAAAGTGCCAAAGATCATTCAGATGACTAAAGGTTCAGAACAAAGACCATTTCTATACAGTGTTGGCACAATGGAACTTCATTTTTTGGTTAGATTTTAGGCATTGGTATAACAAACATGACTAATATTAAAAAAGGAAGTCAGAGGTTTGCAGGTTGACTGCTTTAGTTGTCCCCATTTAAACCTAAATAAAAATATCAACATAAATTTATTTACAGTCTGTTACTTTACCCAAGACCAGGATTCAGCCTACTGCGGAAGCTGGGTTGAATTCAGCTGGAGAAAAGAAAGAGTGCCGAGACACAGCTGGTGTGTTGGGGACTGTGAGCAAGTAGAGGAATGAAAATGTGTTTTCAGGCTAAAGATAAAAACCACACCAAGTGGAAGAATCTCAGACAAGAAGGTCATGAGGCAGAGAAAAACCAGAAAGTTTGAAAAGAACTCCTGAGGTTTAAAGCACAACTTACTGGTGCTAGTAGATCTATAACTGCTTTAGTTTGCTATAGTTCAGTGAAAGTTGAAGCCGTTTCATCCGTTTACACTAGAAAAACATCTGTTCTGCTATTACTAACCTTGGAGAAGTATCCTGGAAAAAAACATAACCTTGTATAAGCTACAGTTACTACGCTCAGCAGGTCAGCTCGTTGTAAACAAATAAACACTCAGCTTTGCCTTTGTGCATGTAGAAATGATTTTTCAAGAAACGAAGTTGGAGATTGCTTATTTGATATGGCAGTTAATTCATGTGATTCTGCAAGAGCATCTCTCTCATGTGGTTGGTAAAATTTTTATGCATTCTTTTTATTTTTTACCATTGTAGGAAAGTGTGGTTTATTCTTGTCATCTATACGCTTTCCCGTTCCCTCACTACATTTCCCATCACTGACTAAGGGCATCGCCATTATCCTGGAACAGGAGGACTCTTGGATTGGATCAGCCATTTCAGTGCCTGTGTGTGTCTGTGAGATAAGGACACAGTATTAAATCTTTGAAAAGACGTTCTTCTCAGTACCTTCTCTATGTTTCTCTGTGCCTTTCATTTATTAACTTTTGCATGTGACATGTATGTCCAAAAGCCAATATATGCTGTATCAGGGCTCAGTCCCACACTACTGACATCAGTGAGACTTTTATCAATTACTTTAATGAGCACAGGATTAGGCCTTTGTGATTATATGAAGAACTAATTACTGGATTTTTCTATGAACCTACATTAAAACTTCCTTACAAATGTAACTTACACAGCATGAATCAAAGAAAACATTGCTTTCTGTTTCAATTTAAATTTTATTTCAGAAGTAAGGCTATTATATTTAGGTTTTGAAATGCAGTGCATTGGCAGAAACAGACACATTTTGCCCTCTACTCCAGCTCCTGGTAATAAGGCATTGCGTGGCTTAATCTCTTCCTAGGCATTTCTTGCTTAAGGACCCTGTACTTTCACAGCCTCTATATTAAAAAAGAATTTTAGCATCTTGCAGGGTGAGACCCCCCCAATATATTTTGGTTGACAGGTGCTCTTTATGTAATCCCATTGTCAAACAAGCAATAAAATAAAATAAATAAAAAAAATAAAATAAAATAAAATAAAATAAAATAAAATAAAATAAAATAAAATAAAATAAAATAAAATAAAATAAAATAAAATACCTAAGCTAGAAAGAAGCCTGAGCCTGTGATTTACTGTGATTTATTCTTCTGGGTTTTATTCGCAATCTTGCAAATATGACAGCTGTGATGTAATGACCTGGCCTAGATATTGCACAGCACAATGTTGCACATTTTTATTTTCCTGGTGTTCCTCATAACTGTATATTATCTGAGATGATTATCAATAATTTCTTGTGTAACTCCAAAAAGAGCAGCACATCTTCCAAACCACATTTTTTAATATTTGAATCTCAAAGAGCATCTGACTTCAGTTTAGCTTTCTGAAAGTCATTAGTCCACAGTGCAGGTTAATGTAATTTTCATGTAAATATAGTCTTTGCATCAGTTATTCATGTTTAAAATCAGAAACACTAAAAGTGAACAGCTGCCTTTCAGGCACAACCTGTGAAGGCATTGAGGCAGAGCTAATGTTTTATCCTTTACTCCACCGCAAATTCACCCTGGTATTTCACTGTGTTCCTGCATATGCAAACAAAAAATGGGGTTTATTATCATTACTCTTGTCTTGTCTTTGCGAGTATTCTGCAGAAGGTAGATATAAACTGCAGCATATTTTTGGGTTATGGAATATATTGTGATAAAAGTTGATAGTGCTATGGTGAGGTGAATGGAGCTGAACCTTACTAGAGGAGGTTCTTTTTTGTTTATTGGCATGATAGGAAAATGCTATATGTAAGTTGTAAAGAACACTAAAAGATACAGTAACAGACTCGCACCGTGTGACACGTACGAATTAGAAACAGTGTTGTGTTCACCCTGGCTAAAACACCATTTCCTGCAGCAGATATTTTCAAGCTTGTGCAGGAACACCTAAATCCTATTTTAAGCTGAGGAAACATTAAATAAGAAGGGGTTTATATTTTGAGTCATTAGAATTCAGTATAAAGCTCCAAAGTGATCTCATGAAAGTAGTGGTGTGATCTAGGGGAGAGGCATCACCTTAGGAACCAGGGAGCTTGTGTTTCATTTCTAGCTATCTGCCTCTCTTGATAGTTGCGGCCTCTTCATCTCAGCTCGTAGTGATGCCATTTTTCTCTTGGTTGTCTGACTTCACTGTTTAAACTGTAAAACTGCTGTGACTAGCATTATTCTTTGGTATGCATTTTTACAGCACTTGCCACAGTGAAGCTCTGTGGACTAGGTCAGACATTTGGGGATCTGTCCAAGCACAAAAATAAAAGTCTCCCCTTTAACTGGATAAAAGGAAACACGCTGATATCAGAAAAATAAAGAAAGGAAACTTATATCGGAATTTCTGATACAAATCTTAAATAGAGCTGAGTTTCCTTTTTTTTTTTTTTTCTCCTTTTTTTTTTAGTTTTGTGTGTTTCAAATGGAGAAATTAACTAGAAATTATTCATTAAGTGAATGAAGCCAATTTATCATCTCTCAGAATATCTATATTTGTGCTTTTCTGTAGCTGCTGAAATACGTTACTCAGATTTACACCAGAAATATTCACCTATGGGTTAAAAACTGACCAAGGTGGTTTGGTTGCAAGAGGTCAGAGAGGTTTCCTAATACCCCCTCAGTTCTTTTCTCCAGCAAGCCCACTAACACCTATGGTGTCAGTATGTTGACCTTCACATATAGAATCTGGTATCCTGAAATACCTCGAGTTGCAATTGAAGAATTGCTTATATATTTCTTTTCCAGAAGCAGATTAATGAAGCAAATACTTTTGCTAACATACATAATTGAGGCAAACATGTAGCTGCAGCAGGTGATTAATTTGAGCCTGTAACTGTTTAAATGAAAGTTTTCTTGATTATTTTGCTACCTGCAGATTTAAGTTAGCAATTTTAAAAAATGTTGGCTGAATAACTTGTGCCATTGGCAGACAGGCATAGTTACTGGGTACTACTGTGTACTAGCCTCAATGATTTCTTCTTTCTTCTCTTCAAAGTTCAACTATTTTTTTCTCTTTTATTATCTCAGTTTATTTCTATGTTGGTCTTTTTGCAATTTCCTTCACAACATCGATTTGTGCATTTATACATTTTAATATTAATCCAAAGTCTTAGGACCTCATTCCTTTCCAAGAAGAGGGCTAGACCTACCTGTGGTTCTAGCTACTTTGTGCTGTTCGGCTGATGCATCTACAAAGTCTACAAGTGATCTGTTCAATGAATGTCTCTTCATTCAAAGAGCCCAATTACCACTGTATTCTCTTCTCTTCAGGTCTCTTGTCCGATTTCACAACTGAATTTTCTTACTTTCTCTCACAATAATTTCCGTACTCTCTTTATAACCAGTAACGTAGAAGTGAAAACTATCACAACAACCATAATCAGAGTAAGGGAATATAAATACTCATCAAATTAACAACTAATTTGTTACTCTTTGCAGGATAAAAATACTTATGCCAGAAATCTTTGTTTACAATGTAAAAGTCAGTGCTAGCTAAATCCAGATCTTCAGAGCCCCCAGAGCTCACACATAATCATGGAAGTGCCTGGATTTGGTTTCAGATTTGCCCATAAGATCCTGCTGGGGTGACTGTGTGTTTATCTGTGTATGCATTTTGTGGGGATTCGAGCTAGCAGGCATTCTCAAAAGACCCACTGGATGCCATACAGCACACATCTAGTGGTGATGCTGTCACCACCGGTTGATGGCGTCTCAGTGATGTCTTCATTCCCGGTTTCCCAGCCCATAGAGCATTTAACCAACATTTGGGAGATATGAGTGCAGTGCTCTTGAGGCGATCTCAATCATCACAAGGAATATGCAATAGCAGCAATGTGCAAAACATGTTGAAATGAAAGAAGACAAGTGCTGCTTTTCTTCAAAAGGCAGTCAAGATTTGGAATAATTATATAGAGACATTGATGCCAGGAAAAGCCTAATAGATTGAATACTTAACTGAGAGAAGGAAACACGGGGTTCTGGCTCCACTCTACTGACTGTTTTTGGTGTTAGATGTTCTCTAGTGCAAGCGCTAGAAGCCAAGCCTTTCCTCTTCAGCCAAGTACTCCACTCTTTCCCTGTAGGATTGCTCTTGCTCTGCATTTATACTCACCCTATGCAAGTATTAACATTCTTCAAAAGGAATGTTAAAAGTGGTCCTTTTCCAAACTTTCAATAACCTACAGTCTTATAGGAGGGATATTCTTGTGCAAGCAGCACACATCTACTAAATCGACTGTTAATAGACTTACCATTGATTTTAAGATCCACCAAGTTTAAAGAAGAAGGAATTTTGCTGCATACTATGCTGTGGGCATAGGAAACTCAAGAAAGAATGATCTTACTGTTCATTATAGCTACATCTCACCTTCACATGAAGACTATTGGTGTCTCTAGCTTGGGACCAGTACAGGGAACATTAGTGGTCCACAAATTATTACTTCTGAGAATATTTTCTTTAGCAGGCAGCAACTTGGAAAATGGGAATCTTTTCCATATTGCACTGAAAACCGATATTCTTTGTATGGATAACTGATGTCTCTATAGTGACTATGTCTCCATCATACTCATCTTTCCGCAACACCATCAGCTCTGATATTTTTTTCAGACACAGTTTATCAGCATCTTAATTCCAAGTCAGTGATCTATATCTGGAGCTATATGTATGTTTCTTTTTATATTGTCTCTTTCTCATCTTGACTCATAAAAAAATCACCATTACCACTTCTTTCATTATCCATGTACGCTGCACAGCTTACACACAAGCTTTTGTTGTACAGTGCAATCTTTTCTCATTTTTCCTCTTTGTCCCTTCTGCACAGATTGTATCCATCAATATTAACATTTCAGCTCTCTGATTTATCTCATTACATTTCTGCATTACCAGCCAAGTCATAATTTCCTTCCTGTAATGTCACTTTGAGCTCATTTCCCATACACTCTGCATATGTATATAGACAATTACTGGGTTTATTGCTTGCTTCCTTCCTACTGGCCTTGGCTTTTCTCCTTTGTCTTTATCTTCCAGCATTCAATATTTATGGAAAGAGCTCTGCACTGAATTGTAACATCCCAGTCTAAGTTCACAGCTGCCTGAAATAGCATGGCTACTAGTCTCCTGTATTTTATTGTACTCAGGTGACTGTTTTTTAAATATGAACAGCCATCCTTNGCAAGATCCTAATAGACCACTGGAGTCATATATGTGAGTGAAACTGTACAGAGAGCAATAAAACCATCACCCAGCAGTAAAGGGTTGCTCCTTCTGCAAAACAAGAACACAGGGGTTTCACTGACTTTGCACTAAGTTTGTGAGAAGGCACTCATCACAAACAGTGACTTCCTGGTGGTTTGAAAGGAAATAGTTTGGAAGGAGGAGTGCTTTTTCCAAGGACAGCATACCTTCCTCCCTCACAGAGGCTTCCTGTTAGGAAACAGCCCTTTGCACCTCATGGCTAGAAGGGCAAATGTGGTGCATAAGAACAGCAGTTGGAAGAAATGCCTAAAGGGGATGATGCACAACCCTCTTGTGCCTGGAGGCAAGTTGTATGTGGATATATTCAGGGGACACCAGGGTCTACTGGAGGGCTCATACAATTTCTGTCTTACCTGGAGGCAATTCCAACCATGCCTCTGAAGTAACACCCAAAGCATGTCCCTGCTGCCCTGAACAAATAGTGTTTTAAACCTTGGCTCTATACTTTGTCTCACCACTCATATAAAGCTTTAAGCCAAATACTTGGGCCTCAACATAAAGACATGTGAAAGTCCCCTATCCTTGGCTGAATTCCTCCCCAAAACTTCAATGGTGTAGCTGCACTCAATGAAAAATAAGGCTCAAAGCTTTCTTGCAGCCCACCTCTCCTCCAAAAGTAGAGGTGCTTGTATGTATTTCATTGTTCACTAGAGGGCAACATTGCCTTAAAAATCAATTTCCTTGCCTTTGGTTACACAGAAAAGGTGAATTAACACAAACTCGAAAAAAATACAGAAGAAACACTAAAATATTTTGCTCGAAGGGCAGAAAAAATAGTGTCTATAAAAATATTTGAAGTATTTAAACATGCTTATTTAATCTAAAGCAGGACTTTAGCTCTCTTGTCCTCAATCAGACTAGAACTTATATGGACAGAATTTTATATATATTCTTTAAAAGCTTTGCTAAAGCCTACAGATTCAGAAATCCTTCCTGACCTGGAAAAAAGCCATTCAAATCAGCGGGAGACAGTAGATGGGCTTCTTCTTTTCTTGGGAGACCAAGAGGGCAAAGAGGGACATGGGCTGGGCCCTGAGGAAGTTGACTCTCGGAAGTTGAAGTAACCTATTATACAAAGAAATAACTTAGAAAGAAACGGAAAAGAGAGAGACTAGAGAATCTGATGGCAAGAAGAGCTAAGCAAAAGTTTCTTGGTAAGGCATGGTCAGCGGCAGCTCTATGGACAAGGGTCTTTGGGCTGGTGCAACAAAGCTGGAACAGACAGCAATTTCTTCTGCTTTTGTGTGAGTTTTTACTTATCTTCTGCACCCACTGTAGGAGGCAGCTACTCTTGTTTATTACCTCTGCTATTACTTCTCCCTCAGAACGCTGGTGTAATTATGAACCCAGCCAGCCATGCCTATGGGCAGCAGTGTGAGCCTGCCAAGTCTCTCTTAGTCAGCCCATGTGCTCCTGCAGCTGCAAACTTTGCTGCTGTCCACCCATGATCTATTTTACATACTCCTGTTGGGGCTTACAGGGGAAACAACAGGCTTATGCCCACTTAGCAGCTGCATGCTGCTAAATGAATTAGTATTAGAAGTACCTTCCTGAAGACCCTTTTGCTAACAGTAACATGGCTCACTGGAGGTTTATAATGTGGTTTTATGATTGGATTTGAAACAGGAGGCTAGACTCACACAGATCTCTGTGGCAAGCTTCCCTCTGTGCTAGTCTGGGTCACTGAAGAGATGCAGGAGGAGTGAGACGTGCCCCCCAGTTCAGGTGGCATCAGTTAGCTGTGGCTGGTCAGATAAGCAGCGATTGTGCCTCACTGCAGTCTTGTTTCTCCTGCCGCAGCACTGCAGCGGCTGTGACAAGCACTGCTCAGGTGCCTGGAAACAAAGCAAGTCTGTCAAATCTTGTACATCATACTTGGACTCTGCCTCACTGCCTTTCTCCAGTTTCTCTCCTCACCTCTCCTAAAACCTGCAAGGCAGTGTGTAACTGCTCAGAGCATTCCTGGAGATGGTGCTATACTTGCTGTGCAAGGGCTCTATATGCAGCAGCCTCATGGTTCTTCCCAGCTGCTGTCTCCCTGCTCTGTGGCCTGAGACACATGCCTGTCTGCCACGCTGCATTGCCAAATGCCTCAACCACCTTGGTTCCCCCAACATGCCACCTGGCTCCTGGAAATGGATATGTTTGACAAAGAGTGAAACTATAAAAAATAACAAGTGTGATGCTGGCTTAGCTGCTACTGTAACATTCGCATTCATTTTGACCTAAGAGCCACTATTATCAGAAGCACCAAAACTTTACAAATCTGGGAACACCAGTCTCCTTCCTTAAAACTATCTAGCCACACATCATTCCATAGACAGTTCAGAAATTCAGTGTTGGCCAGTGTTTTGCACAGCCAAAGCACCCATAGTCACAGGTAGAACCTAAAAAAGCCCCTGAGATAATAAAATAGATTTAGACCCTGTATTTACTATATATCTTTACTCCATCCACACTCCCTTCCATTTTTTATCTCTCTTTGTGTGGAGTGGAGACTGTAGAAATATATGTCTTAAAGTCAAAAGCTCATGCTTTTCCCACTGATGAGAAAAGATAAATTCACAAACCTAACAGCTGCCCTGCTGCATTTGTTCTTCTGGAAGCGCACAGTGAGCGTATCAGCTCCCTTCTGCCAAGAGAGGTGGCAGGGCTCAACATATGGGAACTGCTACCTTGAGGAGCAGAGATTTTGATGGGAAAAAACACAGCAAAGAAACAGTTCTTGGGACATATAGATTTGGTTCTCAGAAGGCCAAGTCCTTATTTGCTTGCCTGCTAGCAATTCACAGCCTGTATAGGACAGGTATACTAAGTACCTGCTTATCATTTCAGGCCTGCCGGCAAGATACTCAATCAATAAACACATCTGAATGCAAACTCATGGGGCAGGTGCTACCCAGGGTAGCAAGCTGGTGGGAGTCTGAAGCTGGCTATGGGTGCCCATGGCCTTGTACTCTGCAGAAATGTCACACAAAAAGGGACCCTGAAAGGCAGGCTTGACTTCTCAGGCTGCCACCAGGGACTGAAGGTATAAATGGTGCTGCCACAGGAGTGTGACTGCTGTTGCACCTCATTAAAAGCACAGAGTTTGAGTGGCCAGTAACACTGTTTTGAAAGTAATAGTTGCTCTGCACTTTTTAAAAACAGCATAATAGTGAAGGAACCCAAGGGGTTCCCCATGTCATGCAGCGTGGGAATGGCTTAACATACGCAGCTGATTTATGCTATTTGCTGCCCAACTATTGTGGCTGATATCAAGCACTTCCAGAGTATAATTTGTGGGTCAGGTAGTCTGTATAATAACCTATCCATAATGTTTGATCATGTCATTGCTGCTTAGAGAGACTAATGCATGGGGATTATGCTTCTGGAGCCAATACATCGGGCTCTTGAGATTTGCATACATAATAATTCTCTGGGCTAAAAACTGTCAACATACATTTATTCCAGTAATACTGACTATTTTGCAGTTTTTTAGCAATACAATGACCTATCAGTTCAGCTACGGTGCTGCCTTCCTTAAAAAACAGGAGTCTAAAAACTTAAATGTTACCACAAACAGGGCAAAAATCTTTGGTTGATAGCAGGCTGCTGTAAAATACTTAATACAGTTCATCTCCATTTTTTCCTACTCATACCCTTTTCCTTATAGCTGAAGTAAAACCATATCATCAGGAATCTGATACCTGCTCTTTCACTTACCCCAAAGGCCAGTGCACTCAGTTAGTGCAGGTGCGCATGAAAAGTCACAGAACCACATATCACAGAATGCTATGGGGTTGGAAGGGACCTCTGGAGATCGTCTAGTCCAACCCCCTGCCAAAGCAGATCTACTGAGAGCAGGTTGCACAAGGTTGTGCAGGTGGGTTTTCAATGTCTCCGGAGACAGAGACTTCACCACCTCTCTGGGCAGCCTTTTCCAGTGTTCTGCCACCCTCGAGGTGAAGAAGTTCCTCCTCATGTTTAGATGGAACTTCTTATGTACAAGTCTGTGCCCATTTCCTCTTGTTCTCTCACTGGGCATCACTGAAAAAAGACTGGCCACTTCCTCTTGACCCCCAGCCTTTAAGTATTTATAGGTGTTGATCAGATCCCCCTTCAGTCTTCTCCAGACTAAGATCAAAGTCCCTCAGCCTTTGCTCATAGGAGAGGTGCTCCAGGCCTCTAATCATCTTTGTGGTTCTCTGCTGTACCCTCTCCAGCTGTTCCCTGTCCTTCCTGAACTGGGGAGCCCAAAACTGGATACAATACTCCAGATGGGGTCTCATCTGGGCAGAGTAGAGGGGCAGAATAATAACCTCCCTCGACCTGATGATCACATTCTTCTTGATGCACCCTAGGATGCCATTGGCCTTCTTGGCCACAAGATGACATGGCTGGCTCATGATCATCCTGTTGTCCACCAGGACTCCCAGGTCTTTTTCCTCAGAGCTGCTCTCCAGCAGGTCAGCCCCCAACCTGGGGGGTATTGATGCAGAGGGTTCTTCCTCCCCAGGTGCAGGAGCCTACATTTGCCTTTAAGTGCATCAGGTTCTTCTCTGCCCACCTCTCCAGCCTGTTCAGATCTCACTGGATGGTGGCACAACCTTCTGATGTGTTAGCCCCTCCCAGTTTTGTGTCATCAGCAAACTTGCTGAGGGTACATTCCATCCCTTCATCCAGGTCATTGATGAAAATATTGAAGAGAACTGGACCCAGCACTGACCCTTGGGGACCCCACTTGTTAGGGACCTCCAACCAGATTCTGTGCCACTGATCACAATGCTCTGAGCTCTGTCTTTCAGCCAATTTTCAATCCACCTCTCTGTCCATTCATCTAATTCACACTTCCTAAGCTTACCTATGAGGATGCTGTGGGAAACTGTCAAAAACCTTGCTGAAATCTAGGTATACAATGTCCATCGCCTTCCCCTCATCTATCCATCCAGTCATGTCATCGTAGAAGGCTATCAGGTTAGTCGAACATGGTTTCCCCTTGGTGATTTTGTGTTGACCAGTTCCAATAGCTTTCTTTTCCTCCAGATGTTTTGAGATGATGCCCAGAACGAGCCATTCCTTCATCTTTCCAGGTGGAGGTGAGGCTGACCGGTCTGTAGTTTCCCAGGTCCTCCTTCTTGCCCTTTTTGAAGACTGGGATCACATTGGCTTTCCTCCAGTCCTCAGGCACCTCTCCTGTTCTCCAGGACCTTTCAAAGATGATGGAGAGCAGCCCAGCAATGAATTCTGCCAGCTCCCTCAGCAATCGTGAGTGCATCCCGTCAGGACATATGGACTTGCATATACCCAGTGTACTTAACTGTTCCCTAGCTTGGTCTTCCTCAACCAAGGGGGAGTCTTTGTCTGTCCAGTCTTTCTCTGTTTCTACCAAAATGCGGGACTCCTGAGAGCTGGCCTGAGCACTAAAGCCTGAAGCGGAGAAGGCATTCAGCAATTCCACTTTCTTTGCATCCTACTGTCACAGCAACTATAGCACCAGGACCAGAACCCTCTACCCTCTTTGAGAGAGGTGACTCCCATTTGATGTCAACAAGTCTCATGCTGTATAGGCCAATCCATGGTCAAAGAAACCAGAGTTAACACACATTCAGCTGATGAGATCAAGGGGCTTCAGGGCCAGCAGTCTGGCTGGGGAGGAGGCAGCAGCTGGTAAGAAAGCTCCCTCCTTGCACCCCTTTTTCCCCAACTCCATCATCACCCTTCTGCCCCAGCATAATGTTTTTCTTTGCTGTCCTGAATGTGGCAAAGCTCTGTAGTGGCAGTTTCAGTTGACGCTTTCAAGGGGGCTCAGGGGGACTGAAGTCAGTGAAGCCAGAGAGAGGGTATAACCTATGGCAACCAAAGCAACAGCTGCCACAGCCTTTCATATCATGTTTTTTTCAGGCTCCAGAGGGGAAATGTCTCATAAAAGATAACCATGTATGTATATGTCCAGAAGGTTTGGGGGTGTTTGTGTTCCTGGCAAGACATTCTCAGCTTCTTTATTAACTGCTGAAAACAGGATGGATTCACAGAAGCTGTAACAGCAAGTCATCCCATGCTTCTCTCTGGTGACAAAAGGCATGAGAAGGCCAGTAAGGGGTAGAGGCACACACCCTTGTTACTGAAGAAAGTCAGCTTCAATTAATATTGGTTCTTATTTTAGGTCTGCACAGCTGTCTCATGAAGTGACATGTATTGCTTTGAAATTTAGGGCTTTATGCTACATGTGTTCCAACAAGTAAATTAAAAATGCTACCTGTCCTCTGGGAGGAGTCTTATTCCTTGCTTTCCATTTGGAACTTTACTTTGCCCAGTTTGGATATACTGGATGCATATCACTTACAGAAGGAAACCTTCTTCATTTTTCTGTTTCCCAAGAAAAATTACAAGGTTTTAAGGCAGATATAGTGCAATTTTTTGTATTAATTTCACACAGAACAAACCTGTTTGTAATAATGCCTAGGGTTTTTGTTTCATAGTTCCTAACACAGTGGGACAGAAATAATGGAATAGAGTCCCCTATTTCAAGGAAAGATTGCCATAGCATATACCTGCTAAAGCCAAGCAAAGAGTATTTGACTGATCTTCAGAAGCTCTTGCTAGTATACTCACTGTTATAATTCTCAATATAATCAATTACTGTACTTTAAATAGTGTTTCTGCCAACAGAATGGTCACATTTTGTCAAATGCCACACTGGAAAGCACTTTACTGAAGTCTTGTCTGTAAGCTTCAACTCTTAAGCCTGGGTGATGTGCTTAAACTGATTAAATATTATTTTTTTATTTACATATATATATTTATTTCATATATTTAAATATATTTTTATTTTATATATTTAAACTAATTATTATTATTGTTATTATTTTTAACCAGTTGTTAATTATTGAAGGCAAGAGATGAGAAGATGCAACTGGTTTATCCTTCCCAACATCCTGTGGCTGTTGCCAGTGCCCATGACACTGAACCGGAGAGCTTTGAGTCAATTCTGCACAATGGGCCACCATATAGCCCAACACTCACAGTGGGAATACTTAAGTGGTATAATATATATATTTATAATATAGATTCAAATATTTTTACATTTCTAAATGTATTTTATTGAGAGTTCCACTGGCATTTCCTTACCAAGGTTACGTGCAGACAGAAGGAAAGTGTTGTGGGCAGCGCGGTACAAGCAGGCACACACTGCACTCCCTCCAAGTTTTTTCCTGTCATACTTTGTGTGCATCTCTTTCTTTTACAATTGAAATGAAACAAGTTCACTTGTGAGAGTCAATAAGCATAGGAGGGGAACTAGGTTTGTGAAGATTCTTCAAACATACTTTTCTCCAACATCATCATCATAAAAGCTGATTTCTTTTTCTGAAACTGTTCATTTTGCTGTGAAAGCCTCTATTTAAAAAGGAGCACTAGGCTACACTCACATAGCAGGGAAGAGTTTGAGCACACTGTTTTCTGTTCCCTCTAACAGCCTATTTTTCTCTGAAATAATGAGTAGGGTGACAGCTCAGCTGACTCCAGTGCTCACCTCTTACTGAGCCTAGTGTCCCACGCAGCCTTTCAGGCCCCACACTCTACCTGCCATCCCAGCTTTGGCACAAACCAAAAAGTGCAATACAGGGATGTCCCCAAGCCTCCACCCCACACAGGATACAGCTTCTCCCAGAGTTGATGGGGAAGGACAACAGGGGGTACCCAGAGGCAAAGCAACAGCACCCATGCCCCAGGGCCCTGGAGGGCGGTGTTTGATTTAGTGCAAATTTTTTGTGCCACACTCTATTCTCAAGAGCCATACCCAAGAAATGCTGTTTAAACACAAGAATTGCAGAGTTTTCCACTCCCTTTGTCTCTTTGCAAGTGATATGAGTATCTCTAGATGGTGAGTATGCTAAAAATCATTTGCTCTCCTTACCTGTATCTAGCCTGGAAAGCACCCACACCAATTTCTCCTTGCTCTCATATAATGAAGATCCACAGTGACATCGAACAACTATCTGGTGACGATAAAGTCAGTATAGCTGGCATTATCAGCATGGCCTACAGGTAACTATTACGAACTATCATTAGGATTTCATCTGGTAAGGACCTTGGCACAAATTCAACTTTCCCACCTTGCAGGAGGTGCTGTGTAAATAGTGTAAGTTTACTCATCCCTCTCAGTGAGTGAAGGTTTCTCAGCCTTTGAGCTTACGCTGCATAATAAAACTCAAGACACAGAAGAGCTGCCGTGCAGTGGTTTTGGCAAGTGGAAGCAGTGAGATAAATTACGATTGCTTTCCTAGATGATTAACAAAGACCATTTGTGATAAGTTTTTAAGTATGGTTACTGGAATAGTGGGACTTCGGAGCTTTACCTCACACCCTTGTACAATGCCACAGGGGATCTAAAACTCATAGGACAAGATCAGGAGAGCTTCCTTGGCATTTGCTTTCCCAGACAGGCTGTTGAACCTCTCCTTCAGCAGTGGCTTTACTGGAGCAATGACAGGACTGTGACAGATTATTTCCAGAGTAACAGGACTGTACTGCTTCCTTCTCAAAAGGGAGTTCCATCTCACCTTTGCTGCTGCTTTGGTGGTGATACAAGGTTTGTCTGGGCTGTAGCTCAACCAGCATGAAGTCACCTACCAAGTTCAATAAGCAGTAACCAGCAAGATTTTCTGCACTCTCAGCAAAGCTCTTCCTGGTTCTTCATTGTCCAATAGCTTACCCATGGAGAATATAGTCAGACTTTTTTTTGAATTAACTTAATTTAAGCACACTTCCAAAATTGATGCCTGTTACCAAACAAAACCCACCACACTGACCTATGCCAACTTACTATGCATATTTTGCAAAAAGAAAAATCCATCAGGCAGGGGATTTTCTTTTCCTGTCATTATTTAACTATGCAAATGTTTTGTTAGAATAAAAAGAAACAAGAAACATAACAAAAATAAATGAAATCTAGATTGTGGAAATAGAGTGACATTTATCACTACTAGTAACTTTCTGGGTGTTATGTAGGAAGTCTGTACGAAGAGACCATTATCTTCCAGGCCTGAAACTGAAGTTTTAAGTGACTTCCATTAAGGTGCCTGAAGGAATGAAGGACACTCAGGCAGGAGTTGTCACTAAGCAGACCAATTCTATTCTCTCTGTAAGTAACACACTAAACTTTGAAATGGAGGCTAATGTTTTTTGGAGGTTTGTCCCTACCTCCCAAATGAGATCATGATTATATTTAACAATGCAGAAGTTTATACTCCTAAATGTTTAGCTGTCATTGTAGTATTCAAGATCTTTTTTGGGTTTTTTTTGTCTGTTAGTCACCAGCTGAATTTTGTCAGCAGTTTTCAAACTGTCAGTAATTTTTCCCCCTTGCGCAGTCAAATGACCGGAGTGGAAAAAACACCTAGGAGGCATCACAAGACTGAAGGTTAAAACGGATCAGAAAATAGAGAAATAAGAGAAATGCAACATTGAGATTTTGACTTCACCTTCCAATGTTTGACATACACTAAAACCTTGCTTGAAGCTGGACATATAAGAAAAATAATGGTAATAACTAACGCAAAATATCTTCTACAGATGTTGGGCCAAAGCTTTGCACTGATTTTCAGAGCTCGTCTGGCAACACTGCAGCTAGGTGAGCACCTCTTATGGCAAGTCTTAGTTTGACATTTCTAGTTCACTGTGGGAACGAACTGCAGAATGCAGAGCAAACCCCCAAATATATACCCTGAACTGAGGGGGGCTGCATGACCCCGGATGTGTCCTCCTGCTCTTTCAGCATGAGCCCATGGCATCACAGGAATTGGAGATCCCCCTTCAACACACCAGGCCTGCTCCCCATCAATCCCCTCTAGTCCCCACTCAGGAACCAAGGTAATGACAGCACCCCAAGTTTCTACCAAGCACGGAGAAGCTGGAAAAGGTCAGAATGAATAAATGGAGGAAATCCAAGGAACACAAAACACCGCACTTTCATCACTGGCTGTAATAACTGTCATGGCTCTTGTTGGACTGATGGAGATAACCAGTGCCAGTGTTCTCCTGTCAACGCTGGGTTTATTTTTTAATCAGAGACAGTGAAGGCAAAGTAGGGGTTTGAATCAAGGTGCTTGTCATTGGTCAGCAGATAACAGAAATAATTTAGGAGAATAAATACAGCCACAGGAGTTGTAATTTCTGAATATAATTTTTAAAAATATTCAAAGCTCTCTTCATGATGTTTTCTTGCACCCACAGATCTTGAACTCTACCAAAACAGGATTTTACTTTGTTTGTCACCTTGATGCAGGCAAGCAAGCATATAAAAAGAAAAAGAAGACTACAGCTGGCAGTCAACAATCAACTCTGTTTATTTTTGTCCCTTATCCAGCATCACAGGGAAAGAAATCTCCAGTTCGGAACGTTTTCACTGCTTTAAGTTAGCAGAAAACAAAGGTGGGTGGCTCTAGCCATATTGAAAGGCAAACAGCAAACTATAAAGCACAGTGCAACACTTGCAAGGAGTGTGGGGGATATGAAATTATACACTTCTCTCCCATTTTCTTAGCTTTAGTCATAACATTAAGCAATGTTTTTCCCAGATGATACTAAATACACCTCAGTAGGTCCCTGCAGGATGTTGGAAGATGAAATTTATAGGACATTGCTCTTCCTGTATTTACATCTCTCTTACTCTCTTACTCCACTCCACTGGGTTGCAAGGTCCTTGTTGTAGGGGAATTGCGGTCACTTAATTTAGCTTGAACCATTTGAGCAAGTGTGTGCTGAATCCCTCAGTATGGTGGCCCTTGCTCTGACCCAGCAGCTTTGTCTCTGCTGAGCTGTAGGAGCAGATCTGGCCCCATTCCATAGACTCAATGGTTGAAATCCTAGTAGAATATTTCCAGTAAAATCCACATTTGCACCTTCTCCTGTCCTTGGTCTATACCGACTCCATTTATTTATACCACCTCTACTTCCACTGATTTCACCCCTCAGTATCCAGGTGAGTGAGAACAGAACAAGACCCAGGATTTAACAGCTTTTGTTACCATCATCAAGGCAAACAAATGAGACATGTATTTAGCTAAACCACTCTTCCTATTGTAATGTCACCCAAGATTAACTCAAATAGAACTACTTCTCTTCTACTGAAGCTGCTAAAGATGAAAAATAGCTTCCCCCCCGCCCCGGTTTGTTGACTGTGAAGGAAGGAGAAGCCTGCAGAGAGTTAAATGCAAGGTATGGAGCAGTGAAGCCATCATGATACGAGATCTGTGATATGTTTATGAGACAGGCTAAATTAACTAATGCATTATAGAAATGTAATCTAAAAATGAAGTTGGCTTAGTGTTTGGTTCTTTTATTCTTTAAAAAGAGTGCTGCATTTTATTTGTTGGGGTGTTTTTGTCCATTTACCTTGATTTGGTTTTGTTTTTTAACAAATTCAGTTCTTGAGAGTTTGAAAACCAAGGCAAACCTGTTAAATGCTGAAATAGCAAAGGCTATGCTGAAAACCCAGGAGGCTGGATGAGGAGGAGGAAAGGATTCCTAGGTCAATTGTCAAAATATAGTTTTAGGCTTCTAGTTAATTGCAACAAATAACAGAGGGTAGAAAGAGAGTAAAACTTCATGAAGTCTTTCACAGTTAACAGATTATAATGCACATCCAGATGATCTTCCAGGGAGAAACTGGAGATGACCAGCACTGCTATTTTTATGTTCACTGGGACATTTCAGGGTCAACAAATCCCTTTTTTTAAGCTACTTTTTACATACCTTAAAGCAACTAATAAAGTGACAAGCTCAATTAGCTAGAATTATTTGCAAATCAACTTTAAGACTCATATTATACTTTTGTATCCATGACATCTGCTCAGTCACATCTCATCAATTAGGTCAAGTAGAAAAGATGCCCATGGATATAAAGCAACCAGGAATACATTTAAACTTGGAATTAGGTAATTTCTAACCATGAGAAGCATGGAGTTACAGAACAGTCTCCCAAGAGGAGTAGGCAGGGTAAAAACCCACACTGTGGTTTGTGAAAGCAATGAAGTGTCAGGGTTGCCTGTAAAGAACAGGGCTTGATAATTCAGGAGATTTTTACGGTGCATGATTATTGTCTTTGTGTCTCCCAGCCAGCCATTCAGCCTGCTATCACTATATCTAAGATATATAAATGTGACAACTAATGCTAGAAATAGCCAACTTTGTGTATGTGTATATATATATACGATATAGAGACAACTAATGCAGAAATAGCCAACTTCCTTCGATGAGCAGGCAGGTGGGAGACAGGGCCAGAGGGAGGACTTTGCATGCCAGCCAGGTGCAGAAGAAATGATGCAAGGTTTGTCATGATCCAAAGTGGCCTACACTATAGCTTTATGTCAACTGGCTGAAGATATTTTGATGTTTGACATATAATACCATGCTGCTAAAGCTGCAGCTGTGAGCATTACATGCACAGTAGGTAATAGCAGTACGTGACAGCCTTCATGCAAGGTCGTCTGCTGTTGTTTTGATGTATAGATGCTCCTGTTGGAACTTTTGACTAAATCTAGCATCAGGATGCAGCTCAGAACTGCATGCACTGAAACTAACATCTGCACTCCCATAAGGTGTCCACATCTCCTCACTGCTCTCCCAGCCTTCTGCTTACATGTTACTGCCTGGCCTCACAGCAGGGGCAGCAAAAGTAGAGCTGTGAAGACCCACAGCTCAGCTGCTGCAGCTGCAACCTCATGGTTTTAGCTGAAGCATGCTTTCAGCTAAATAGATAAAGCAAAGTGGTTTTGGAGAGTGAAGTCTGCCTGGGGCCACAGCTCTGTTTGGCTTTGCTTATGGGGACACTCACTTTTGATGGACAGAAGGCGAGAAACAGCCATGCCATCAACCACTTCATAGAGATATAAAATTGCTCCTTCCTCACAGCAACACTCAGCTCTACACCGACTTCAGTTGCAGGATGGTGATGGGGAGGAGATGGGGAAATTCCAAATCCCAGCTTAATTTGGCCACATACCCCTCTTGAGACACACAGAAAGCTCTCAGTGTTGCTCCTCTTATTCCAATAAACTTTTCTCACTCTAGCCCTGATGATTTCAGCCTTTCTCATGCCAGAGTTCCTTAAGGTCAGTTCTCCAAGTATTACTTTTCTGTAGAAGCCGCTCTGCTGTGTCACTGAATCCATTTCTGTCCCTTGTGGAAAGACCTAGGGAATGCATACATACTAATGTCCTACTCAAAGGCAAGTGTCAGAGTGAATCTCTAAGATTTAGTCTGTTTGGCTAAAGACCAAAAACTGCCAAAGTAAATGGAGCTGTACCAGTTTGCCTCAGAGAGAACTGAACTGGCTGGACCTCTGAAACACAATAAAATTAATTTCAGTTGGAGTACTATGCTAAGGGCAGCAGCAGGAAATATCGCTGTCTGAAATACGTTCCAAATACTATGAAATACTTCAGAATCAAATACTGAGCAGACTACTTAACTGGAATACATTACGACATTGCTTGAGAGTCTGATTTATCTGCCAGTCATATTAAATTGTGAAAGTCTGGATTACCTCATAAACAGTCTCTGCTGGCTGGAGAGATATTCAGCCACGAGTACAGTCCAAGATTACATCCTGGGATCCTCAGTTAGCAAAGATGATGTGAAGGGACCGTTGATCCTGACAGTCTGAGCCTGCCTAATTTACATGCTTGATTTCTGTTCATGAGGCTGTGTTTTGAAGACAGGGATGCTAAACTATCTTATCTTCTTTCCTACCTCTTTAATTCATTGTCAAGTTTGAACACTTTAACACTAAAGTTAGAAAAAGCTAACAACAAAGCTGAACATCTAGCCTTAATTAGTTTGGTGTGGATTGTATTCTACACATACATTTCTCCAAAGACACATTCTACTTGAGTTCTATAACTCATCATGTTTAGAGCTATAAAGTTTCTTTAGCATTACCCTGTTTGGTTTTAAGTCTACTGATGCCTCAGCTATGGCTATTTGCCATAACATCCCACACTTCCATCCCAGATCTTTTTAATTAGAAACAGATTATTTCTTCCAGGGGAGCTAGTGAAAGAAATCTGTTTTCTCTTGGCACTTAGGTCAGAAATGTTATTGTCATTCCTGTTGTAATTGTCAGCTAGCTTTTATTAGTTTGCATCGATCTAACACAATCAGCATTTACAGATGCTTTCTCAATCTGTTTGAATTCAGCCTAAAATGAAGTAGATCTTACTCAATCTTTGTTTTCCTCCAACACCCCCCCAAACCATGTAAAAATAGCTTCAGCTCTTTTACAGTTCAGATTTCTCACTGTGACAGACTTAATATTAGTTCACTGCTACACACCTCCAGGGCCAAGTCCCTGCAGCACAGCTGAACAGAATAATAAATACTGTGGGACAAAACCCCCATAGTACAGCTACAACCACTCATTACCAATTTATCTCTGGTGCTGCTTATCTGCTGGTCCCAGCCCAGCCAAACCATCTGCACTCATAGCAACCGCAATCACCCAAAATACTTGGCTACCGTGGCTGCAGTGATGAGCTCTGAACTGCAAACTCCTAATATTACGCCTCAAGGGTCAAGGGCTAGGTTGCTTTATAGGCTGCTTGCTTTCCTTGCCATTTGTCTTCAAGGGGGTAAATATGCAACTGGTTAACTGCAGGACCAACATTATGGTTTGTTGTCAAACTCCCTTTGGCTTTTGACTAGTGCTGCTTTACTGTCCCTTTCAGAAGTGTCAGTGACATACATTGTACCTGCAGACACAGCACAAGGCTGAAAATCAGGGGACATCAGCTTTGCCAGTGGTCTGCTGCATGACTTTGGGTAGCTCCTTCAGCTTCTTCAACTTTCATTTCTGCTTCTGCTCTTTTTGACGAAAATACAATCTGGGACAGATTTTACTATAGTTATAAATGGTGTCAAGACAACATGACTGGCTCTTTTTTGTGTTTCTAAATGCTGATGTAATATAAATAAAGAACAATTTAATTGATCTTCTGTCCTCTTTGTACCATAGTTCACTCAAATCAAGAAATGGTTGGTAGCCAAATTATGTTGAGGTGTGGGGTATCCAGCCTGAGCTCATTACCTGCAGATTAGCCTAAACAGTGAAGAATCATCTGAACTCAAAGTACTTTTAACTGCTGAGGGCTTGAGCCAACAGCACTTGACGTGAGTTAGTGCTTCTCAAAAGACGTTCAATGCTGTGCAGTGACTATTTCTCTCAAGAAATGCTACTGCAGAAAAAGATTTATGGGCCATTAGGAGAGAGGTATATATTAGCTTTCTGGAGCCATTTCAGAGCTCAGTGTCTTACAGCCATCTGGACTTTGACAGTGATGGATCTAATATGACTTTGTTGCCTTGCACTGCCTTTCCTTTTTCAATTCCTCAGAGTTGATGGATTGCCAGGTCAGTCTCTAAGGCATGCTGGCTTCTTTTACTGACCCAGAAAACAAGAGCACTGCACAAGTGTTTTTCCTCATGGGCTTTCACGGAAAGCATCTCATGATTTGTCACTTTTAAACTCCTTGAGCCCAAAATGCTGGGGCCATCCACCCTGTAGGGCTAAGTGGATAACCCCTGTCTATTCTTAAACCATTTCTAGCTGAAAGACTTTTCCCAGCCAGTCAGAAAAGCAGCAGTACATGCTAATTTCTACCAGCTGGCCTCTGGTTTGGTTTTCAGACCACCTGTGCATTTGCCCAGGGTCCATACATGCTGTGCTGTCTGTATGATTTCATATGGACTTAGCTTCGTGTGAGCGTGAGGCTGACAATTACTTTATAGCTTGCCTTTTTTCTTTTTTTTTTCCTCCCCTGGAAACCTATTTGCTTTCTTTCTCACTTGTTTGAGTTCAATCTAAACTTCCTTCACTAATTGCAAGAGCACAATTTGCCTTGTATTTTGGCTCATTTAATTATAGGCTTAACTTTCATTTGTCCTTTCAGCAGCTTGTCCCAGATCTTATGTATTTATGAAGGAGGCCAGAAACCATTGGCAATGCCCAAATTACCCCCCAAAAAATATTGTTTTCATTTTACAAAGAAAATCTTTTAAAGTGCTAACATTTAAGGACATATGTTACCAACAGTCCATTCTTCCTACAGAAAGGCCACTCAGTTCACAAGCAAATCAACAATGAGAATGCTTCATGGAGCTATTCCCCAGTCAAACTGGCTCAAAAAGCCTCTGTGTCAGTCTCCTCCCACTGGTGGATTCCCTTGGCTGTGTTAGGCTGACCTGCTCATTTTGTGTGAGTTCTCCCCCTGGTCTCTCATGGGCATGAAGGCAGAGCAGAAAGCAGTGCTCTTGGCTGTTTCTCCCAGCCTAATAGTAGTGAGCTGCTGGGGCACAGCTGTAAGGGTGAACCTGGACATTTACTGTCTGTGCTGGGGAACTGGCAGAAGCTTCAACCAAGCTTTAATCCAAAGGCAGTTGGGTAGATATTTCACTGAAAGAAAGTTATTCTAAGAGCAAGCATCAGAGGGGACACTGAAGTGAGTTTCCTCACGCACTTTTAAGTTTTGCATTTGACTGGGCGTGTTTTGTGTGAGAGAAGTACAGTTCCTCACAAAAGCAACAAAATATATAGGAGGTATTTATGACCGTTACAGCTTTACCATTGCAAAGGTGACTTAGCAACATGCATGAGAAGTTCCAAGCAAAAAATTTGTGATGATTGCTCTCTGCCTTCTTTTGTGGCTGTATTTACAACTTAATCACTGAACTGCAATATCCAGGCTCAGGGACCAGAGCATTTCAGCCTTTCTGCCTGAGGGTAAAGGCTCTGCTTTCTAGTGGAGTCCTTTTTCTATGCATGTTTTCTCTGCACAGTTATGTAAAAATATTGGCATAATCTGCCCCATGTGTGTAATAAACCAGAAAGGTTGGTAGGACACAGTGCAAGAGTACATAGCTGCTTGGTGTATTTTAACTCAACAGTATCAGGAACTAACTCCAGGGGCCATTACTCATCATCAACCCAACACAAAAGGTGGTGCTAAAGCATACTTCCATCCCTAAACTATGCTATGCTCAGTAATTAAGCATGTCATGTTCAGAGCAACTAAAGCTGAGGCAGAGGTTCTGCCAAATGAAGCCACAGGGTGCAGCAGAAAATGGAATTTGGTGGTGAGCTAGGAGCAGAGACAGACACCAAAAAGGAAAAATAAGCAGTTTCCTGGCAACAGAGCTGAGAGCCCTGCAAGTGTAATTGCTTGTCTGCCATTTGGACAAGCCCAGGTCTGTTTAAAGAGGTCTTGTGTACGCTGCAAACACATTATCCTGGAGCATGTGCTAGGTCATGTCTTAGGCCAATGGCAAAAAGAGCCATCTGCCAAATGTCTTTCTGCTTGGCAAAGGAGAGATTTGTTTCTGCTCCAGGCAGTAATACAGTGCCTACAATATTATTTTGCAAGAATGAAGAATCCAGAAGCAGCAGTTGACATGGACTTGTGCTTGAAACTCTTCACCAGCTTCTCTGAACATGTACTAGCACCAAAATGTCCCTCCTGCAGTGATGGGCCCAAAACCAAAGAGGGTTCAAAGTGTGGCCACACCAGTGCTGAGTACAAGGAGGACAATCACTTCCCTGGTCCCACTCAGCACATTATTGCTGATACAAGCCAGGATACTAATGGCTTTCTTGGACACCTGGGCACACTAACAGCTCACATTCAGCCAGCTGTCAACTAACACCCCCAGGTCCTTTTCTGCCAGGCTGTTCTCCAGCCACTCTTTCCCAAGCCTGTAGCAATGCATGGGGTTGTTGTGACCCAAGTTTAGCACCCAGCATTTGGCCTTGTTGAACCTCATACCATTGGCCTTGGCCCACTGATAGCCTGCTCAGATCCCTCTGCTGAGCCTTCCGACCCCCAAGAAGGTGAACACTCCCACCCAACTTGGTGTCGTCTACAAACTGACTGAAGGTCCACTCGATCCCCTCATCTAGGTCAATGATAAAGATATTAAGCAGAACTGTTCCAGTATTGAGCCCTGGGGCACACCACTCATGACCAGTTGCTACCTGGATTTAACTCCATTCACTCCAGCTCTTGGGCCAAGCCATCCAGCCAGTTTTTTACCCAGAGAATAGTACGCCCACCCAAGATCCACCCTTGGGTTTATCCCATCTGTCCTCATAAACTTGTGCACGTCTTATGGTGTAGCAGGTTGCTAACCATTTCCCCTTGGACTATGGGGGCTTCATTCTGCTCCCCTCCTGTGCCTTCCAGCTGGATACTCAGAGAGTATACTTCACAGAATATGAATGAACACCAAAAAAAAAGCATAAAAGCAGTTAAAAGCCTTGTGATCATCTCAAATAGAAGGTAACTGGCTTTATTCATGTTTCTAATTTGTTACAGGGCTAAGTTAGACAGGTAAATATAACCACCATCACTCCAAAGAAAAGCTGCTTTGCTACTGTTTGCAGTCCACCCTACATAAGGTTCCAGATGTCAAGCATCTTGGATCCTAACACCAGATTTTCCTCACATGGCTTTTGCAAATAATTTTATATCACAATCAGTAGTCAATTGTGTGAATCCATTTTATTTTGCATTGGAATAGATTAAGATTGCACACAAACACAGTCAGTTAATGACCTGAGAGGGATCTATGGCAGAATGAATTGCTAAATTACTATGAAAAACTCCTTAGTGCTTAATAATCCTATCATGTGTGCTATGGATCCAAATTCTCGGCACAGGTTTGTATGAGAAATGACCAACTTAAGTGGCTTCTGAAAAAAAAAAAAAGTCTTTCTAGATGATTTTTTAGGGGGAATTTTAAATACATGTCAGTTTCTGGGACTAATTTTCCTGCTCAAATCTTCCTAATTAGCAGTTAGTTGCAAAATATCCAACTGGGCAATAGAATTATTTAGGGGTTAAATACTGAATACTGAGTAAGTAATACTAGGATGTGATCTACTGCTTTGTTTTTAATTATAAACCCATAAACCTTTCTTGCATCCATAATTTTCTGTTTAATATTCATTGTCCTGATTGTTCTGTCAACACAGATACTCTACCAATTTATTTTTAGAAATAACGAAGCAATGATTGCCATCTCAGGTTCTTTTCACCACTACATGAGACTCACTGCGACACAGAGGAAGAAGAATAAGAATATGGGGGTGGGCAGGTGTGTGTATGTTAACCAGGACCTAGAACAACTAAACATTTTTGTGGCCAGCTCTCAGAGGTTACTGAACGATACCCATATCAGATGCGACTCTATTAATTCCGCCCTGTGAAGCCAAGAAGTTGTACCCCACAAACAATAGTGGAAGGATGATAGGAAACACGGAACATACCATGTCTAAATTTTAGTAACAAACCTGTGGATGAACAAAGTGAGAGTCACAACACAACTCATCTAATTAATGCAAATTCCACTAATTTCTGCAACATCAACAGTTAACAGGCCAATCTAATTTTGCATCTGAGCTGACTGAAGTTTGGAACATCAACTAGTGTTCTGAAGTGTGAAAAAATGCTTTCATAATCAAGAGTTAGTGCTAGCAATAATTTGTTCAGGTTCAAAAGCTTAAAATTATTTGAGCCCAGCTTCTCTCCAGTTTCTGGAAGGTTCAAACACAGCTTCAATTCCTCCTAAAAAGTTTGACAGCTGCTCTCTAATTATATTTTCTTTTGGAATTAACAGACTGTGGGCTTTGATGAATTGGTATCAATTAATCACGCCTCATGAAAATCGCATACGGCACAGAATTTCTGCCTGATATTTGGTTGATAATAAATTAGACCAAGGTTGCCATCAATAAATAAATGTTTGTCATAATCCAAACTTCGTAACAATAAATAAATATTCCAGAAGTTATAATGAAATAACATCAGAGGAAAACTTACTTATAAATAGAAGTGCTAATTCAGAAATTAAGCTTTAAGTAATTAATTTTCAATATTAGCACAGAAAGTGTGGTTTTGGTGTAAAAAATGCTTAGGTTGTAACATTATATATGAAAATAATATTGCAAATAGAGACTTACTATGGTCTTTATTAGGGCAGTTTCTGTTCGGCAACAATGACAGCTTGATTTTGCTGCTACTACCACTGGCAAAGTAATACTTGACTACATTGGGATAATGTTGAAGCCCATGTCTCATCAGAGACAGAGAATTAGAAGGTTGAAGAGTACCTTACCAAGAGTAAAGGACTGTCATGGTTTCAGACACTTACAGACAAAACTAAATTTTTCTCAGAGTCACAATTAATTCAGAGATTCTTGGTAAACAGGCTGCTGGCTGCTTACACAGCATTCAAAAGCTTATATCAGGTACCCAGAAACAAAGGAAACAAAATTTTTGGATAAGCAGCTTGCCTTTGTTCTGCTTTGGTGCTATTGCTGCAATAGGGCAAACCCCTCCGAAACACAGTAGTTAATACAACTTCAAAAATTTCTTTCGTCAAATCATAACAAAAAAAGAAATAGCAAATTTTCAATGGTGGTAGGCAACCAGACTAGCAATCTAGTATCCCAAAACACTCATAGAAACATTGGGTTGGGCTCATGAAGCACATTGCATGACCTGTTGTCATATACAACATTGCTCCACTGTCACAGCACTTTGCAAAAGCTCAGGCAAAATAGTCCAGGGTGGGTGACAAAACACTGCTTAAACAGTACATACACACAATCCACTTGTACAAAACATGAATACCAGGTAGATATATTTTCAAACTCCCATGTTGTCCTAGTTTTGGCTGGGATACACTTGATTTTCTTTGTAGTAGGTGGCACAGTGCTGTGTTTTAGATTTAGTATGACAATGATATTGATAATGCACTAATATTTTAGTTGTTGCTAAGTAATACTTATATTAAGTAAAGGACTTTTTAGCTTTTTTCATGCTCTGCCAGAGAGGAGGTTTACAAGAAGCTGGGAGGGAACAGAGCCAGGACAACTGATGCAAACTGGCCAAAGGTACATCATACTGTAGATGTGATGTCATGGCTCAGTATATGAGGGTTGGCTAGGGTGGAAGGGGGACAGGAATCTGCAATCACTGCTTGGAATGGGATGGGCAATTGATCATCAAGTGGTGAGCAATTGTATTGCATCACTTATTTTGTATATTCTTTTACCATTATTTTAGTCTCACTGACTTCCCTGAGCCCTTGCAACGTAATGGTTTCATCTCTAAATTCCACATTCTCTTGCAGAAGGAGAGGAATTTTCTTACAAAACTTGCAACTGAGATGGCAAAAAAACACTTCCAAGCACTGTTTGTCCTCATTTGAGCCTGTAAGTCAGCTGCAGGGATAACCCAGCAAACCTGCTTGGAGGGTTTAAGTATGACAATAAGAGTGCTCAATTGCATCATTACAGAATATTCACTAAAACAAAGTATCCCATTTCTGGCAGTGACCTGCCTCAAAGAGCAGAGTTATGCTAGACATGCACATAATTGCATTGACAATAATTGAGCACAATTACTCTTTCGGATTTTAAAATTACATTCGGTTTTCAGCAAGCAAAAAAATACTCGAGGCTTAGGCCAATTTGGTCTGGTATCTACTGATGTAAGAGTCATCTCAGGGTTATGACTTATATGGCAAAGGCCGAACTTATTCATCACCAATAGACAGCATCATTCAAACCTGGTTTTCCCACTTTGTAAAGTCTTTCACCTATTGACATAGAATATTATTTATTTTTTTTAAAAAAAGTGCTTTGACATAATCAAAAGCAGAGGGTACATAAAACAATAAGGAAAAAGTGTTATATTGGTAAGTGCCTCTCAAACAACATCCCTAGTGTTGCACAGCGATTTTTGAGTAGAGTTTATGCACCTGTAACTTCCTAAGCACTTCTGGCCCATGATTGCACGTGCTTGAGGACTCTACTTGCCAAGCTGCAGGACCTCTAGATCTTATGAGCTCCCAACCTTGTCAACAAGGAAAGCACTTGACTATACACTGAGTTTTGAACTTATGTGATTTTGTTTATGCCTGGGGATGACCCAGTGTGGCCTATATTGCTCTCCTGTCTCCCCTAACTCGTGTTCTTATCTCCTCCATTTCTCCATTCCAACTTTCTCCTGTTACGGCTCTGCCTTGTGCCTTTCAATGTTATTCCCTTGGTTCTCTGACATATTTGTTGATCTTCAAGGCAGGTAACCCCATTCTTCATTGATCCTTGAGCTCACAGTTTCAGGTGGGTTGTCAGTGATCGGCCACTACAGGGATTGCAAGAGCTGTCAGGCAGATGGATATTGGCAGCAAGTGGGATCACATTTGTTTTGGTTTATGACATCATTAAGAAAACCAAAGGACAACGTGAAGCAAAAACACCTTGAAGGTATCATACACATAAATAGCCAAAGGATTTCGGGAAGCTGCTAGAAGGTGGTCAACTCATTCACATCAGGTAATCCAGTCCTGGTTCTTTCCTAAACCTAGGGCACATTGTTCCTGTTATTCACCTTGTACATAAGCTCCAAAACTGAACTGCTCTAAGATTAGAAGAACACTTCTAACCTGAAGTGTGGTCATTTTATGCACATTTGTTGTTGTGACAGTATCATCTTTCATATACAGTACTCATTCTTCCACTCAGCTGTCCCATAGACCTGCTTTCAGCCACAGGGACAGATCTATATATCATTTCCAAAAGAAGCTTAGGCCTTCTCTAGCACTTTTTAACATCTTCATGAGTGCAGGTGAGTGTGTGTGTATATACATACACATTTCCATAGTAACCGGTCATTACTTTTCATAGAGCACCACATCCCATAAAGCAGAACAACTATAATTGGGTTCAAACAGTATCATCTTACATCGTTTTTAAAGCCACAGTGAAAGTAACACCATCATTGCCTTTTCTTTCTTACACTGTGGTTAGAAAAGCATGCTCATGTACAGAAATAAAAACATTTAGGGGTAAATACAAAATCCACAAAGTGCATGGGTTTGAGGGGGAGCAGGGGGAGAAGCAAAAATGAATCAACCTGACCTTTTTGACAGAACTCTGTAGAAAGTCTTTATAAAAGGTGAAAATAGCCTTCATATAAGTACAAATTGGAGCTATCAAAAATTACATTCCTGGCAGCTTGGAAGGCACCATAAGGGGCACGTAGCTGTGATTCTTGGGGGACAGGCAGGGGAGTACAGAGAGGCTGTGCATCCTTTTCTCACAGCATCTAAGATGAAAAAAAAACAAGACCTTTGTCCTCTAATAAAGTTTGTGGAATGGAAATGCTGCAAATTCAAGCCACTGGGAAATCGTGGTCTAAAAACAACAAAAAACTCCTGCATCTGGGTCCCAGAATGTTTACTTCAGTTTCCCTTTCTTTCATCAAATCACTGTCTCCTCTTAATTGATATGCATCTTTTTGCAGAATTAAAAATCCACAAAAATCTCACTGAAAATAAACAGTTGTACAGACAGACTAACTAATGGTTTTGAGGTTTCAGATAACCATTTCATAAGTTACGATACGTGTGTGGCATAGTTACACACAGCAGTGTAGGTAAGGGAAAGCCAGAGAACTAACAAAATGCTTCGCTCAGAAGAGCTGCTGCTTAGGAAGGTATTCAGCAGGAGGAAGGAAGATTATGAGAGCGAGGGAATGAAATAGTGTAGCTGACAGCTTGCCAGATCAAGTGGATCATTTCTTTTGAGAGGATTGTTTCCTGCCCTTTTGTATTTATATTTGCTTCCTTGGGAGAAAAACTAGCTGCTATATAATTGGAGATGGTTGGATGCTATTTACTATTCATTAGTCCCCTTTGGCTCATTGGACCACTATAAATTGCTCCATGCATTAGATATTGATTTTATAGTAGGTTCCAAATAAGTAGGCATAAAAAGGGACATAATGTATTTTTTTCTTAGCTTGGTTCACATTTTCTGCTGGTGATATTCCCCAGGTACCCCTACCTCAACTAAACAGCTTTGTCATTGTCCTTGGTTTCTCCCTCAGATTCGAGCCTTGTATCTTGCCTCCTAGAGTTTCACACTCTTGTTTTATTCCCTCTCTCCCAGTGGCCAAAATATTCACCCTGTCATTGTCAGTATTTCCTTGTTTAAATACAGCAACTACAATTATTGTTCAAAAAAAATTGCAGGAATTGTTTGATGAAACCATACTATCCCTACTGAGGACTTATGGTCAGGTTGCTACGGATGAGTGTCCTAAGCTGAAAGCAACATTGACAGGAAAGTTTACTGGGGTGATTTGTGATGATTAGTCGATGTGGGAAATTAGCTAATTGCTATTTGACATTAGAAACTCATAGCAATGCATATTTATTTAAGGTTCTTAGCACTGCTTTTGTTATTCATCAGGTAGTCTTTTCTCCATGACTTCAAGGAGGAAATCATGAGAGCTGAGAAGCTGCCCTTTAATCCTCGGAGCAATACATAGTATATGCTGTTCTTGGGGGATTAGTATTCAGAACACCCACCTATTTTTTGTTTCCAAAGTTGGCAACATTTGAGTTGCATTATGTGAAGCGATGCACTTCATGTGGAGCCAATGGAATGACCTGCATCTACTGTCTACCATAAACCACCTCTGCTCTACAAGAAAAGCCAAACAAGCATGGGAGCCAGGTAGTCTTGCTGTTCAGTCAGCAGAGCTCAGGCTGACTTAGTGCAGGGAGAGAAGCACACTCTCTGGGTATGGAGACAAAAAAATTAAAGAGTCGCAATTTCTGGGAAAACACTTTGCTAACAGCATTTGAGTGACAACAGAGGGGTTGCTTCCCCAGCAAGGGCTGCACCAAGTTCACAGGCTGAGCTGCCAGGTTCCAGCTGTCCTGAGAGAGAGGACAGCAACAGCAATACTTGAGCTGAGATGTCTTGGCAGGATCCTGGGATGCCTTCTGCCTCTGCAGGCTACAAGTTGTTTGGCTCAGCAACACACTTCCACTGTGCTTGTGCAGCTTTGGGTTTTCCTGCAAAATCAATGGCAGTCAGCATGGTGCAAAGGGCACGTGGGTCAAGTTACCAATTTCCCTTACCTTGCCAAGCATAAGGGCACATTAAATTGTAATAAAGAGCCAAGAGTGGGGCAGAGGGGGAATGGAACATGACATAAATCCTAGCAAGGTTAAAGTGACTTTAGTCATTAGGCTTTAGACATTTAGAAAAGCAATAACTTCTCTTCAGTCACTCATTTCAAAAATTAGGTGCAATGCTTCAGTCTTTGATGTAAGATCTCACAAGGAATTAAGACTTGCAGCAGCTTCTGAGAGCCCCGGTAATACACACGACAAGCAATATTGAGTGTCTGATGAATGTCTTCTGACGAAGTTAAAGAACTGTTAATACTTGTCCAGTACTGACCCTTCCTATAAGGAAGCTATGGATTTTACCCTTCCTTTGGCTCAAAAGCCATCCCCAGTGAGCATATTCCCTAGAGAAATTGCTGCAAATTTTTTGCTTAAATACAGACTGCTCATCAAGTCTTCTATTTCAATACTTTATCTCTGGTTTGGACTAGATAGGCAATTTTACATCAGAAAAGATCCGCATGAAAAGCGGATAGTGGAAGGAAAATATTACTTAGCTCTCAGAAGAAGGAATTCAAGTACATACAGTACAATGGAGAATTATTATTTTGTAGATCAGTCCACTTGAGGAGCAACTGGAGAGATCATTAAAATCACCTCTGTAGTTCTTTGATCACTGGTCTTGTCTGCATTTCAAAAAAAGCAAGTTTGATAGACTTTGTTGCAATTCTCTACACCTACCTTGTAGCTGCTGCAGTTTGGTTCCCTGTTATCACATTGCCTCCTTCCTGACCTTCCCCAAACCCACTAACTCCTGAACAATTAAAATTACCCTGCAAAAATGAAGCATGTTTATAATAAATTCAGGATTGCAAGAGCTAGCTGGCATGAGATGGCTCAGTGAAAAGATGTTGGAGTATCAGGCCTTTGTCATACTTTGGACTCTATTTCAGTACTGTCATTGCATTCTCCGCAGCTGAGCTGACCACCACTAAACACAGAGTTCAAAGCAAGATCATGGGGTGCACTCCAATATTTTGTGTGCAAGTTCCTGTCCCATACACACTAAAATTTCTTTCTAGGGTAGTAAGCAGGAATTTAAATTTATCTGCTCACGCTTGTACCTCTCTGGGTCCACTATTGGTCTGGGCACTGTGACATCTAGCTCCAGAAAAACACAGGCTCTGTCCTAAGGCAGCTGAACTTACTTGCTGTAATGAGCAACCAGGGGATCAGA
>VZTM01008313.1:329-72993 GCA_013400555.1 Jacana jacana
TGGTCCTGCAAGAATGAGATGTCATGAAAAATGAGCACTATGTACTCTAGCTATAGCTCTGGTGGCTATCTGATGAAGTAGAAAGCCTCAATTTTAAAAAGGCTTTCATTTAAAAAGAGTGTCAAGAAGCTAATTAATCAGACTGAAACCAGTGTCTCAGCTATGTTTCCACTTAAGTAGGCTGGAAGTTAGTTGAAAGCCCAAAGACTTTTGTTTCACAAAATACAAAGTCATGATTTTGACATCTTTCAGTAAAGTTTCTAGATAAAACAAAAAGGCCTGTTTACAAGTGAAATTTACACTCCCATTTCATTACGAAATATCAGTTCCTTTTAATTTCCCTATTAAAATCCAGAATGAAACAGAAATAGAAGGTGAAAATGCCAGTTTTATTTTGGATTTCTTCAAGAAAGGCAAAACAAAGAAGCCAGACTACAGTAGCAGTTAAAAATAAAGACTCTGCTGTCAGAAAAAAAAAACCTAAAGCCCTGCTCATCTCCTGATTAAGGAATAAAAATATGAACAGTGAAATTTTTCATAGACATAAAAAAATACGCCAAACAAGCCTGAAATACTGTTTCCTGACTGCATTTTAATCCTTGGGATGGATTTTCCCACTGTTCTCATCTCAGACTTCTCTCTGCCCGCAGGCCATGCCTGCAAAAGCCAGATAATGCCACCGCTACATAACTAGAGAAGAACTGACTGGAGCACAGAGGTGTGAATGGTTAAACCAGCCTTGACAGGAGCTCAAAAGACGATGATGACTTGTTGCTCAGAAGGGCACTATGTGGTTGTGTAAGATGGGAATGGCAGCATCAGCTATGATTTCAGATTTGTATCTGTCTTAAGTCTGGAACAATCTGAAGTTGAACAACTGCAGCAGCAGAAAAAAAAATCTTAAGCAATAACTTCCCATTAGAAATCTGGAGTCACACCCTCTACTGAGACAGTCAGCTTCCTAAGCGATCCCAGTATCAGGCCACCTGGACATTTTGTTCATGTTTTCAGAGCATGGGAAATTTAGCAGCAACAGCTGTCATCAGGTGCAGCCAAACAACTGCACCACTTATATGAAGTTCTACGGTTCAAAATTGCTTAGAGGATCTTCAAGAGGCGAAGGGAAGATGAACTGAAGATTTTAATAAACAGGTGTGGTTTTGGTTTCTGCCTCTATCTTATTTGATTGCTAAGTATACGGCAAGAATAAATGAAGACCAAAAACCTAGGGGGAAAGTAACTGCATTGCAAAAACAGTTCAGTCAAGCTTTATTTTTCAATTGGCTAAAGAAGCCCCTTTAACTTAGTATGACCTAGAAACTGCACATTCTCCAACAGTCCCAGCAGCCCTAATTAGCTGAAGAAACTGAAGCAGTTTACCACATAACCTTTGAATCATCTCTTTGAATTAATTCTTTGCCTCTAAATCTCACTGTTTCCCCAAGTGTTTCCTTGTCTCACTTCATACAACTAATGAAACAACTCAATCAAGGAGCAAGTTTTTATATGTGAGCAGATTCTGTCTGCATTCTAAAGGTCTGAAATTTGAAATAAGTTACAACTCTTTGCTTTGTTTCTTAAAGCAAAATGAATCTGAGCATCTGACCCACAAAGGGTTTGTCAAGTACCTTATCTCCCTCTTTACTCTCAGAAGAACACTTTCACATCCCAGGTGGGGGAGAATTTGGGTACCTGATAACTTCCAAAATTTGGAGTCCAGTTGGCTCAGACAGCTACCCCAGAATCCCCAACATGGTTGCTGTTTGCCTCTTTCTCACTTCGAACTGATTGCATTTTAAAAAAGCACTCAGTCAAGAGATTTGTGAGCTTATCTAATCAGTGTTTTGAGGACAGCTGGTAAAGAAAAGGAAATTAAATCAACTAGTCTGTAAAAGAATTTTTAATGCTTTTTTTTTTTTTTTTTCTAAAAATATGAAACCAAAAGCTTTTTTAAAATATGAAAAAATATTACTGGATTTTCACTAAAGCACTCAAACCTGTTCCTGCTAAAGTTGTGGAATTTTTAGAATAAATAAAGAATATTGTGTGTATGAAAGTTTCAGTGAAAAAAAATTGGCCAGCCCCTAAAGACTGTCAAGAGAACTTCCTCCTTTGTCTTACTGTTGCTCACGTGGGGATAAGTACATAATGGGATAAGGAAATTACTTATCAGCAAGGGCTCCTACCTGTCTGCTTTCTGAAACAAGAACACGTACATTTGATGACTACAAAAACTATGAGAATGCAAGCCCACAGTCTGCAGCATTATAACCCATTAATGCCAAGGAACAATGAAGAGAACGAAGGAAAACAAAAAGGGAAGAGATGAAAGAAAGCAGGGCATAACAATCTCACCTCAAGAACCATCTGGGAATTTCCCATCTGGAGGATTCCCTGATGGAAAACAACTTCCTCAAAAATTCAAATAGCATTTTTTACAGTAAATACTCCAACTCTAGAACAAGGGAAATTGAAATGAAGCTTTGTGATTTCAACAGTTTTCAACATTTTCAAAAACTACTTTAGGTCAAAAGTAACTGCTCAAAGATTGGTATAATTCTTAGGAGGAAAAAAAAAAGAAAACTGTCCAGATTTGTTTGTTCACTTTGACCTTCCCAGGTACGCTTTTCTTTGACAACCAAATTCCCACCAGATAGAAGAAAACCAATGGTTCAGAACCAACTGAGATGTCATTCAGCCCACAGTTTTGACAGCTTCTGCTTTCCCGGTTGTTTTTGGAGCAATGTTACTCAGAGTAAGTTTGCTTCAGGATGCAACTCCTTTTATATGCACTTCCTTTTCAGATTAGCCAGGGAGACAAACAGAAACTGACACTATCAATAAATAGCCTACACCTGTTGCTCTGTACCATGTTCTCACAATAGGGTAATGGCGTAAGTTATTTGCTGGGCCTCTTCAGTATCACATGGACATATAACTTATTCCTTTCTGCTGCTCATTTTCTTCATGTGGAAAATTTTACAACTGCATGAACACATACTTATGTTTCTGACATTATTTTTGCCCTGTAAGAGATCCAGTCACACAACTAACTTGGAACTTGTTGAAAGATGTAATGGGTGCCAGTTTTGAGTTAAAGTTCACAATTATAGTAAAGAATTAGAAACAGTAACATTTAGAAATATCAGACACTTCATTTGCATATCTAATAACCAAACTCAGTTGGAAACCTAGCTCTATGACGCCAAATTGCTGTTCTACCAGATGGTTAATTAACCGAGCACAAGACAGTTCTGCAGGCCAATGAACTCGTTATGCAACTCCAGTGCTCTCTTCTGTTACCTGGTACCAGTATCTTTAAGCAAGCTAAAAATATTTCTTTAAACACTGCCTCATCATGAGAAAAAAAACACACTGAAGAAACCTTCTAACCCATTTCAAATGTAACTGTAGTGTAAAGCATGACTGGTTCAAGGGCACCCAGCAATGCAGCTCTGTTTCTTTCTCATTCTAACACAGAGCAGTTCGGGTTTGCAAACTGAACCAGTCTTGTCACCTGCACCCCGAGATACGCAGCCCAGGTCAGGAGCTAGAAGATGCTGTTGCTCCAGGCTGGAAGAGCAGTGCTAGAGCTGGAGGGCTACTTGCACCACCTAGTGATGCCTCCGGGCTTGCAGGCGTCCTGCAACCCCACTTGTGCTTCCTGCCTGCCTGAAGCACAAATGAATCCTGGCTGAGGATGCCAGTCATCTCTCGAGGTGAAAAGGGGGAAACAACACTTAAACCCTAAATGTTGTGGCAAGGGCTAATATTCTCTCTTCAGCATCACCATTTTAACTGGCTTTTCTTTTGACACACAATGTAACACTAACTTAAACACAGCTGCATCACACTTGTACGAATATCAGATGAACTACATAGGGTTTACAAGGCACAAGAGAGTGGTACTGGACTGAGCTGGAGAATGCAGGATGCAATGGGTAGGGTCAACAAAATTTCCACATGCATTTTTTCTATAAATCCAAAGTTTTCAGACAAAAAAATTTTAGAGGGTCTTTTATGCTCCCCAGAAACAACAGTTCCTACACTTTTCTATATTACATAAACTCTTCTGTGCAAAAGCTTTTTCACCACTTTCTTCATGCTTGTTTATGAAGTGACCTTTCTCCAGAGATTTTCCAGGATCCATCTCATTGAAAGGAGGGAGCGACATCTATAGGGATATGAGACTTTGCAAAGAGCTAAAGTGCACTAGTGTCTAGAGGATAAAAGACAAAATCCAAAAGATCACTGACTTAACTTGGCCCAGGAATTCACACTTACATTGCTACACATTTTGGTGGGAACACCGGTATGTTATAAAAGGCAGGGGTGTGTTTGGTTATTTTTAATTAGAAATGGAACAGAGGAGTCCTTTGTCTCAGGATCTGTGCTGTAAGTTCCTAAGCACTTATTTTAACTTGAATTGTACTGCCTGTCCCAGCTGTCCTTTACAAAAATTCTTACCTGTATTGTCTGAGAAAAGACACAAAAATCTTTGAATGAAATTTTTGTAACACAGAGATTCAGGGGATCAGAATTAGAACAAGAGAAAGAGCAGATTTGTGCAAACAAACCCCCCCAGGCACCACCACCACCCCCCCCCCCCCATTTCTCTACTTCTGCCAGAGCAGGGAAGCAATTCACTTGAAAATGACCTTATAGGCTACTGGTGATTTCATCACGCTTCTCATTCTTTCTGTCAAGTCTGAGGTCAGGGAATATGAGAAAGAATGTGAGCAGAAGTGAAGTGCACTCCCATTTTTCCTGGTCCTGTGTTAAAACCCAGGCTAAATTTGTGTTCCCAGAGATTAACTCAAGTACCTACTCCCAATCCAATCTTGTATTACAATCATCCAAAGAGGTTTCACCTGAAGAGTTAAGTTGCTGAGTGACATCTATATAACACCTAAATGCTTATATATGCACTTTTGGAGTCTTCATTGGTCTAGCAAAGAGCCATGGGAGCTTTTTCATTTCAGTTTGGGCTATGAAGAGAAACATTGTCTTTTTTCTTCCTGAGCATTTCTCTGATGACTAGTCACTTAATTCCATTAGCAATTAATATTGGGCACTCTCCCATCTGTGGCTGAAAAACGAAAATGCTAATACTTCAAGCAAACCATAGGCAATTGAGCCTGAACAGCAATGGGGTGTGGGTGTGTGTATGTGTTGGGGTGGGTGGGTGGATGTACTGGTCTTTGTTTTACTTTATGGTCTTTTCTGCTCTTAATTTCTTTGGTTCTAGCATTTAAAAGGGCAAGTCAGTTGAGCTTTAAATTAATCCTTTTTTATTATTAACTTGCAAATCCATTAAGAATTTCCCGTGTTATTTGCTTTTCAGTGAGGACATTGTTAAGAATTAAATGTAAACCTAAAAAGAGCAGACTTTTCAGGATCCTCCTGCAAACACAAAACCAGACAATATTAACACTTCTCTACTACTTCTAATACAAAGCCATTCCATTGTTGTGTTTCTAACTAATTGAATGTTTATCTGAAAGCCTTCATTATGCTAATATTGATAGGATCCGTCTCAAAGCCAGCTTCTACTGAGATGACTCATTTTAATCTACATTGTTGCAGAGCTCCATTGCACAGTAATATGAATTTAATGACAGAAGGCCTCAATTAAATCTCTGAGGTTTCCAGGAATATCTTCAGCTCCTCAAAAAGTTATTAACTCCCAGCCACGTTGATTGGCCAAAGATATTTTAAAGGCAACCTCCTCCCCCACCTCATTATGAAAGCCCAAGTAAAACTGACATCCAAACAAATGGTGGTCGGTGAATCAGCCTTTTTGTAATGATAGCAAGAGTTACTGGAGTTTGGACATATTGATCCCAGCATGCCATTTGAGAATCATTTTCCTCTCTCTCTTGACTTTGCCACTTTGAAGTTGACTTTCCCTTGCTGTCATTGTACTTGCCCTTCTTTTTCTCCCATCGTACTTCTACAACCACACGGGTGTTCCCATGAAGCATGTCCTACTCCTGATGGGTGTTCGTCTTAAGAATATTTTGTGCATTTGTGTAACTGCCTGAGTTGAGTCTGCAGTCACAAAAGGAAATCCTTGACCCCACTCTTCTTGAGCTCCAGAGTCTTGATTACCAAAGCCTCTTGCTCTTATTGCCTACCCCTCTGATTCATTGGAACAAGTGAGGGAGCTCAAGACCCATCTTCTGCTAGCAGAGCTCTTGTGAAGATCGTGGATTTGTGAGAGAAGAATACTCCAGAGATGTTAAATATCAGGGATAATTAGGTCCTTTCATTTGACCTCCTTTACAAACTCAAGGACATAAAAGAGCCCAAATATTCCTATTATTTAAGAACACAATGCTCAAATACACATCTGATCTGAAGCCACCAAGTAATGGAGAAACCCAGCAAATATTCTCACAGTTTTTAATTGGCCTCACTATTAACAGCCAATCCTTATTTGTAAGTTTTTTCATGTAAAAGTACTGTGTCTTCCTAACCTAAATAAAATCTTACACCCTGCTTCTGCTATAGTTGTTTCTAAATTATTGCCAAATCACATCTCAATCAATCAGCTTCATGTTTAGCAGAATAAATTGCATTCCTTCAGTCTCCCACTTCAATGTCCTATGGATATAATTACAACATGGAAAATCAGCATTCATTATTAACATTTCTGTGTCAATAAAACGTGGGTGTGCTTGACAACTACTGTAATTTTGCATCATGGATCTGAAACTTACCCTGAGACTGCTATACTTGAAGAGGAAGTCAAGTACAGTTTCCTCTCAACATCAGTGGGATTTGTCTCGAAGATGAAAAATTCCCAGACAAGCTCTGCTGTCTGTCACTCCTTGCCCCACACACCTTCTAATGCATCTCCCTGTATTTAGACACCCAGTCTTTACTACCGTGCTTTGCAACCTGTGACAGATATGAGAAATTTCACATCAGTCAAGAGAAATATGAATAAATGCCTTGTCACCATTGAAAGCAAAGCCTGGTGAATTCAAATTCTTTTACAAAGGCCAGATTCATGTATAAATCAAACTGAGTGAAAGATTTATCACTTCTGTCTGTGTTATAGACACATCTTCCAGGAGTTACACTCCTTTAAAAATATTTGTCACAGTATTCCTGTCATATGCAAGACTTTTATATCAGTAGTGATATCTGAATAGCATCAGAATATCAGCAAACACTTTCAAAACTGTGGATTTTTATCAGACATTGCCAGAAATAACTTGGTTTCCAAAGACATTGCAAGCATGCAGGTTTCTTTAGGTAGCTGAGTGGGTTTAGCCATCCTCAGAATCAAGCTCTGTGTGAATACAGATACGGCACCTAGAGAGAGACATGATGGGCTTGGCTTCTGTTCAGTCCTTGGGTGAGAATTTGCACTGACACTTCAGGTTGTATCTACACATTTTTTCTCAGAAGCTGAGTGGTCCCAGCTCCTTCACTTACTGTCACAGTTCAACAGCTGTTAAATAAAGATGTCCATGCTCAATGCAGGGGGGTTGGACTAGATGACTTTTAAAGATTCCTTCCAACCCAAACAAAATTGAGTGTAAATATAATCTGTATTTCCTGTACAGAGGCAGCAAGTGTTTTCAGAGCTGCCAGGATCTGGACAAGTGATAGTACTCTAAACTGCATGAGCAGTGGCCAGAGTGTAAGGTTAGTGGTGTTTTTATCAAGTCCAAGTCATGACCCAGTAGCAACTGCTCAGTCTGTACAGAAACTTTATGTCTGTGTCTTTTGTTTGTCTGTCAATGGGTTTGCTTAGAAGAGGTCCTCAAACCAAAACCTATGTGAGCAGTCCAGCAGCAATTCTCAGTTGGCATCTTTGAAGAAGCACCTACGATTCCTTTTTACTTGTATGAATTGTACTGGTATGGACGTGAGCATGGAGCAGGCCCTGTTCCTTAAAGTTGGTTTGAAAATGGCTGTGAACAATTTCAGCACCCTCAAGAGCTTTGGAAGCTTCCAAATCTGTGCCTCATGAATATTTTAAATTACTAGAAGAGTAAGAGTCCTAAAAAATTCTCAGGCCAAACAGCTGCTAGCTGTCATATTCACATATATTTAAAATGGTTCTGGGGATCACTTATGACCAGTGCCTTGCAGTTTGGCATGGAAAGCAGACTGTAATTTAGGAACTACTGCACCTAAGCCGAAAGGCATCAGCTGGCTCCTCCATTACTTCAGCATAGACAGTCTTGTTGAACTGAAGAGCTTAACAGTGACAGAAAACACAGTATCATTGTGCTACCCACAGAGATGATTTATACCTTTGAGAGAATGATAACTTGGTCTCCCCTTATCCCTTGGAAAAGCCATGGTGGAATGCCATCAATCTGTTTTGCTAGCAGTTAAAAATTTACTCTACTTAATAAGCTATGAAAGGACAACATGAGAGCAAGATTGGAGACTTTTTGCTCTAACGTTAAAGATTCTTGGCAGCATTTAAGCCAAGACTTTCACATCTACTCAAGGTATTCAGTATTTTTCTGTGCAGCCTTAAGTTCTACTGTTACTTACTTAGACTGCTTCCACAGGTGGAAGGTATCAGGTATCTTGTGGCACAGAAAAAAACATGCCTGCCCAATAAACTCAGAAAGGCCTAAATCTTAAAAGAGTCTTAAAAAGAAGATAAGATCCCTTCACAGTGACCAAAACGCACCAGCCCAGAGCAAGCAGCCGTTCCACAACACCTTCTGCAACTTTGGGACAGCAGCAGATGCCATACCGTATCAACCTGTCTTTCAAGAGCCACTGTATTGCCAGGGCAATGGACTATTACTGGTGCAGCTCACCGTACTTCCCACTGGCAGAAAACAAATTGGCAGCTGTGCCCTGTGGGCTGTCCATTATACAACTGATGCACTGCTGAACTAAACAGAGCTAGATCCACCCTTATCAGAAGCAGGCAAGGCTCACCCAGGTCTGGCTCTGAACTGGCTTTCCACAGACACTTACCATTGTTGTCATAGAAGCATCTCTGTGTGTCTCCAAGGGCCAGTAAATAAAGTCACTTAGTGACTGCAACTGCTACGCTATAGTCGGAGGCACTGAAAAATGAGGTCATGCAAAAGGTTCAAAGGCTGAGTCAGGCCACCAGAGCTACTATTTTCCAACTCTCAGTCCAGAAGCACAATTTACTGTATCATACAACTGATGGAGTGAAACTGAGTGCTAGGGAAAACCCAGCTGTTCTGACAAAACACTCATCCAGAGAGATTTCTTGGAGAATCATAGAATAGATTCATATCAAGGTTTGGATTGGAAGGGACCTTAAAGATCATCAAGTCCCACCCCCCTTGTCATGGGCAGGGACACCTCCCACTAGACCAGGTTGCTCAAAGACCCATCCAGCCTGGCCTTGAACACTTCCAGGGATGGGCCATCCACAACTTCTCTGGGCAACCTGTTCCAGTGTCTCACCACCCTCACAGTAAAGATTTTCTTCCTAATACCTAACCTAAATCCCTCTTTTGCCGCGGCCAGGAGCAGTCGAGCCCGACGCCATCAATCAGGAAGCCATCAATCCGGAAGTCATTCCAGCAAGCCCCGAATCAGCAAGCGCACCCAGGAAGCCCCCCCTCGTTCTACAGTTACAGGTCCTCATTCGCTAAGCACTACATTTCGGATAGGGAGAGGGGTATTGTCCACGAGCTTTCCACGCACTTTCCACAGGCTTAAAGTTGTCCCATGATTGGCTACAACATTTGTGTCATTTGCTGTTTCCCACACTTTGTTTTGCCTTCACTATACTTCGTTTCTCTTACTTCCACTTATTTGCATATGTGCCCTTTCAGTAACTCCCTCTTAAAGGGCCTGCTCTCAACACTCTTTCAGTTTAAAATAATTACTCCTCACACTATCGCTCCATGACCTGATACAGAGTCCTTTCCCATCTCTCCTGTAGGCCCCCTTTAGGGACTGGAAGGCTGCTATAATGTCTCCCCAGAGCCTTCTCTTCTCCAGGCCCAACAACCCCAACACTCTCAGCCCGTCCTCATAGGAGAGGTGCTCCAGCCATCAGATATTCTTCATGGTCCTCCTCTGGACTTGCTCCAATATATCCATGGTCTTCTTCTTTTGGGACCCCCAGAGTCTTCAGGTGGGGTCTGACCTGAGTGGAGTAGCGGGGTAGAATCACCTCCCTCAACTTTCTGACCACACCTCTTTTGATGCAGTGCAGGATGTGGTTGGCTTGCTGGGCTCATGTTGAGCTTCTCATCAACCAGCATATCTAAGTCCTTCTGCTCAGGGCTGTTCTCAATACATTTTCTGCCCAGCATGTATTTGTGCTTGGGATTGCTGTGACCCAGGTGCAGGACATTGCGCTTGGTCTTGCTGAACTTCATGAGGTTCGCTCAGGCCCACCTCTCAAGCCTGTCCAGGTCCCTCTGGATGGTATCTCTTCCCTCCAGGGTGTCCACCGCACCACCGACTTGGTGCCATAAGCATACTTGCTGAGGATGCACTCAATCCCANACATTTTCTGCCCAGCATGTATTTGTGCTTGGGATTGCTGTGACCCAGGTGCAGGACATTGCGCTTGGTCTTGCTGAACTTCATGAGGTTCGCTCAGGCCCACCTCTCAAGCCTGTCCAGGTCCCTCTGGATGGTATCTCTTCCCTCCAGGGTGTCCACCGCACCACCGACTTGGTGCCATAAGCATACTTGCTGAGGATGCACTCAATCCCATTGTCCATGTCACTGACAAAGATGTTAAACAGCACTGGTCCCAGGAATGAGATGAGAGGAACACCACTCATCACTTGTCTCCACTTGGACATTGAGCTGTTGACCCAAACCCTTTGAGTGTGGCCAACCAGCCAGTTCCTTATCCACTGAGTGGTCCATTTATTAAATCCATGACTTTCCAATTTAGACACCAGGATGTCATGTGGGAGAGTGTCAAATGCTTTGCATAAGTCCAGGTAGACTGCGACTGTTGACTCTGAATCATCACAAGTACAGTTTCCCTAGAGCCCTGCGAGGCTCCCCTTTGGGTTACATTCCCGCACTCTGCAATTCAGACTCAGACCTAAACTTTTCATCCTGGATATCTGCGCCATCCAGTACCCTGCACCAATCTGACATTCATCTCTTACTTGGGTGGATTGCTCCTCCATGAGTTCCATCACAAAGCATACAAAAAGAGATTTAAGCCTCAGACTTCACAGCACAGTTTCAGATCTCTTAGCAAAGCAAGTAACCAGCCCCAGTATTTTACGACACCAGCATCAACAGAGCAGCCAGTTACACCAGTCACCTTGCAAAGTGCCTGTGTGTGCTGGCCACTTCTGCCTGGATTGCAGCCTGGATCCCACCAGCAGAGCAAGACCTACTGTTCATCAACTCAGCAGTTGACAATATTGCCAAATCTCACAATTTTATTACAAGTATTATGGATTCTCACACACCCCCCTCCCTCCAGAAGACAACATCTGATTAAGTGGAAAGCAGTTCGGTGGCTAATTATCTTCACAACCAGGATGAGAAATCATTCAATCCTGTGCAGGTTTCATGAAGTTAAAAACATCACCTGAACTTAAAACTATCACCTTTTCTGAGCACTTAGCTGCAGAAAGATTCTTCCAAGTAGGATATGTTTTCACTTAATAATCAATAAAAAGAAACACTGGAGTTTCTTTTGTTAGACAAAGCTATCATTATCTGGTGCCTCAGCTCATGATTTTCAATTTGCCAGGCTGCATGACTTCTAAGACTGGTAGTGCAGCAACACTGCCCACAGAACAGGGAAAACACAAGCACCCAAACTCTTCAAAGGAACTATGCTTTAAAGCACTGGTTAGACATGCTTCCACCCCTGCTTCTGCTCTCATTCCTCCCCCCTTTGCAAAGATCATGGGCCATACTGATAAGGATGACCTGAAATTGTTGTGCAAATGTTAGACCAGTGATCACACCAGCTACAGCCTCTTCCCTCCTGAGGTACTTGGATGGCTGAGTAGATCGAAACAGCAGGCACACATTTGCTGCTGATACTAATTGCTATCCACAAAAAAGGTCTGTTCTGGAGGTGATATTCTTATGCATTAAACTGCTATTTGACACACATGACACCCTGTGCAGGAAGACCTGTCTATATAGTGCTTTATTGTATAGGGTACTATAATCCTTTTTATCTGACTTTTTCAATGCTTCTTCCATGCTTAAAGACAGGTGACTATATGTACATTACAGCTTTTTAGATCCTCTGCCTAAATGTCATTTCCCCTCCTGAAATATATTCGTTACAGTCAACGCCTGCAAGCTAAAGAGGGTAGCAGCATTTGATCTTTTTTTAAAGCAGCTGGGATTTTCTCCTTTTGCTTTTTTGTTGTCACATCAGGCAACCCCCTGCTGTAACTCAGAATAAATGCAGGCTGCAGAGTCAGTTGAGATGAAGGCAGTAAGCATCCTTAGGGAAGGAATTTTCGGTATCTTGTTACCTAAATGTCGATAGCATCCATTCCTTTTTAAGGGTACAGTATTTGCAAAATAATTTCAAGCCTAGGAAGCATTCACATGAATTCCTGCAGCATTTTTACAATCATCAAATAGACTGTATCAGAGCCTGATACAACTTTTCCTCATGGAATCTTTATGGCTGGAAGAGACCTTTAATACCATCAAGTCCAACTGCTACCCTAGCACTACCAAGACCACCATGAAACCATGTCCCTAAGCTGCATATCTACACATATTTTACATACCTCCAGGGATGGTAACTCAACTACTTCCCTGGGCAGCCTGTTCTAATAGTTGACCACCCTTTCAGTGTCATAATATCCATCCTACACCTCCTCTGTTTCTTTGTCCTATCACTTGCTACTTGGGAGAAGAGACCGACCCCCACCTCTCTATGCTCTCCCTTCAGACAGCTTAGAGAGCACTAAGGTCCCCCCAGGCCTCCCTTTCTCCAGGCTGAACAACCCTGGTCATGAAGGCCACGCAAGCAATTAGGCTACTTGTCTACGCCATATCTGAAATCAGAGTGGAGATTCAGTGTTCCTTGTCGGAAGGCATCCTTGTTTTCTTCTGCCAGGTTTCCTTAAGGAAACGAAGTCTCCATCCATGCTGGCTGCTTTTTGCCTTTCATTTAAAAAAAAACAAACCAAACCCAGACAATAAACATCACAAGGAAAACGGAATTGTTTCGGAAACATTTACTCAGAAGCAGGCACTCTGGATCAAAGCCTATCCCAAACCCTTTCTGGGGAGGAGGACAGCCCGGCGCCCTGCCAGCCCCGACACCTCCACGGCCACAGGAGAGGCGGGAGGGACCCCGCCGCCATTGCAGCTGCTCCGCACGCCCCCGCCGCTGGCTCCGCGCCCTGACAGCTCCCCGGGGCTCGGGTCATCTTGAAGCCCCGCTCCAGCGGTGCCCCCGAGGCACGGCAGGACGGCTCTCCACAGAGCCCGGACATCTGAGAGTTTCTCCCCCTACCTCCCCGCGGCGTTATTCTCACGAGGTAATCGCCGCCCGGGCTAGAGCACTGCCGCCGCCCGCGGCCGCTAGAGGTCGCTGCCGCCCCACCAGAGAATCGCGGTGCGCTGCAGAGAGGTCCCGGCAGGCAGTGGAGCGGCGACTGCTCCCTGTCCTGGCCTGACGCTATTGGGGAGGCCACGCAGGGGCCTCGGGGACGGCGGGGTGTGGGGTGGGAGGCCGGGCGCAGCGCCCGGGAGGAGCAGGTGAGAATGGCGGGCTAGCACGGTCCGGCCAGAGGGGGCTAAAGCTCCTTCAGAAACGGCCGTTCCCTTTCCATGGCTCCTCTTGTGCGAGCCCTGCCCGACAGAGTTCGCTGAATCTTTGCCCCCGCTTCGTGCAGAGCTTGGCCCGCTGCTGCGCGGCAGAGCCGGCACCGAGCTGTGCAGAGCACCTCTGTGCCTGTTGCCTATCTGAAGGCCGTTTGTTTGGCAGTGGACTGTAAAGTGAAAGGAAGGTTGGGAACTAGATCCGGAAAAAAAATATGTGAGAGACCTCGATCCTTGATAATTTCTTCTCATTCACCAGGGAATTCCGAGTACTGACCAGCACTACATCTTAGTGTGATGTGATTAAGGTAAGATACTGTATGCTTAGCATGAAAGTCACTAAACTAACAAAATTCTTGCTGGTGTAGCAGTAAGAGGTCAGATTTTGATCTTCTAAATTCCAGAATAGATCCAGAGGGGCTTCAGTGGAGGATTCAGGACTTCACAGGTGCAAGAGACAACAGAATTTGGCTATACAGTTTAATTTCAGTTCTCCATCAAAAGCTGTGAAGGATTTATCAGCAAGTCCATTAACCCTAGGGAACGTGTTATACTTAACCTTTTTTCTTCTCAGTAGTAAGTCAAAGCATTGAGCAATACTCAAAGGAAGTCATGGGAAGAACAGCTGTACTTGTGGCAGGGTGGGTGCAAGAGAAGCAAATTTCACAACGGGAAAAATTGCTGTTCTTAAAGAAAATGCTAATGCAACTTCATTTTCCAAACAGAAAATAGCCTTCCAAGCTTTCCAATGAGTCAGGATAATAGATATTTTAGCATTATTCACAAGTAATGGCAGGCCAAGCGTTTCCAATGCTTTGCCTCTCAAAAAGCCATAAAAATTAAAATAGCCAATCACAGACACTGCCATATAACTCTGAACAGTTTTTCCAGTTCGGTGTCTTCTCCCTCCTCAGAGTGCCTTGTGATAGAGTTGAAAACAGCAGCAAAAAAAGTAGAAGGGCAGAACTGACATTAAAAAGATGTCACTGATTGTAGACATAGGTCAGACTCTCAAATGAGACAAATGGGCAAGAACTGCCATTTATGGTTCCTTCGTTGTATAGATTAGTGTGCTTTGGATTGGTAGAGGTGTTATGAATGAAGAGAGAAGACAAGAGAATGAAGAATGGAGAAACAAGAATTATCCAGGCCAAGGGCATTAAAAGTAAAATTGCTTCTCCTTTTGTGCTTGCTCCTTCAGAACATTAGCTATTGCTCTTACTTCAATCCAAAATGACATGGTGCTTTACATCAACCTAAGGATCAGTCTCATCAAACAGCAAAGTGCAAGAAGACCAAACTAGGACTGGGGTCTCAGAGGTGCTCTAGGAATGCAAATGACAAAACAGGAGCTGAAACAATGCATTATAAGAGGAGTTGGTCTACAAAAGGAAGAGCAGAAAGAATGATTTAATAACATTACTGATGAGCAATGTAGTATAGTATGTAGAACTGTCAGCTAATTTGGTATATCTGAGCCGATAAGCCTGTGTAATGAGAAGATACTGCTTTTATTTTAATGTGATTCCATTTCAGAAGTGTTTTAGAATGGTGCATTAACATGCAGCAAATGACTTACCCAGTTTCTAGAGCTAGAAAACTGCTGGGGAGGGGCTAATTAACAGAGAAAAATCAGCTTGTCTACTGCAGGTCTGCAAGAATTTTTAAGTGTCTGTTCACTGTTTTCTGCAGTGCGCTGTAATCTTGATTTATAAAAAACCAGGAGCCACTATCTTAAGTTATGGGATGTTTTATGGCTCATGGGTAGTGGTTGAGATAGATGAAAGGCATGTTCTACAGATCTTTCAGCATTAATAGACTATTGCATGCTGGCCTGCGGTGGCAGAGAACTAGTCAGTGGCCAGCATGGCCCCTCCTGGCCCTTTTTTGCTGGCAGCGATGCACACACCCAGTTCCCTCTCCCGTGCTATGTTAGGACTCTAAGCACATATTGGTAACTGAACTACTGCCATACTCTAAAGGGAGAAAAAAGGTTGGAGAATGGAGATATTAAGAATTAGGGTTACATCTGCAAAGCGGAGTAGAAAACTTACCACACTGAAGAACCCTGCCGGAGGGAGTATGCATTGTATGTTCCCTACAGCTTCCTTAAACCGAATACCTATACTGATGTCAAGGGACCATTGTATCAGCCTGGAATCATACAGATTTCAGAACCATTTTCACTAAAAGATGCTCCAAGAGCTTTTGAGTCTCTAATTAATGCAGTAATTTTATTCTACAACACATTTCAAAAACCGATGAGATCTGTGAAGGAAATATGATCCTAACATTTGCCTTTCAAATACTTGGTGCAATTCAAGAACAGTTCTATAATATCCACAGCAATGCCGTGTTGTTAAATTCATTGAGTGTAGATAGATTTTAGATCTGTAGATATTTGCATAATTAGCATACTTGATAAATAATTGCTAAGTTACAGTTAATTGTCCAATTAATTATGAGAAAATCAATTTGAAAATTGGAGAAGCCTTGCAAGTTGCAATAAGAACACTGAAGAGCAGATGAAAGGAAAAGGTAAATTCAATTAAAACCTCATCTAAGTCAACTCCATCATTTTTAAGACAGTGAGGACAGGTGGGCAATTTCCATCCTACTGCTGTATGATACCACTTCTCTGCCACTGAGATTGCTACAACATTAGCTCTGACCCTATCAACCTTTCCACGGTAGCTCAAACTAATACATAGAGACCATTAGTCTCACTGAACTCTGGGCCCACTTTCCCTCAGGAAGGTTTACATAGGAAAACAGAGAGGCTTGAAAGCTTCTCGGTTTAATAATACATTATTGGAAGTAGCTTTTTATGAATTGGAGGCTTTCCATTCATTTTTGCAGGCTCAGTGTAAGGCTTATAGCAAATATATCTAGAGCATGAGTACTATTTGATGCTGCCTCTAACACTGCCTTCAGCTCTGATGCCCTGTCTGTCTTTAATAGAGCTGTTAGCAGCAAAATTCAGACCAGCTTCTACAGAATGTGCCAGTCTGGGCCACTCTGGGTGTACAGGACTATGCATCCTATTATCCACATTGAGGGGAACAGAAAAGCTCATTTAAGGTTTGTTTTTTAAAGAGGAAGGAAAGTAGTCAGGGTGTTGCAGTAGAAGAGCTGAAGAGCAGAGGGTAAATTACCCTTTCCACAAGCATCCCCATAGTAGGGGAGGAGGCAGCAACTTGGAAGAGGCTGGGAAATTCTGATGTTCTTTCTTTGACCACTTTAAAGCACAGTCTCTACTTTTCACAGGTTACTTCCCAAGCCTCCCATGTCTTGGCCTCGATTTCACTCACCAGCAGGTTTACTTTTACAACAGTGTTTGAAGTGAGGAGACAGTAACTGCAGTTTTAATAATGAATGCTTTCAGGTGCATATTTATTTTTAGTGAACACTCTCTCTTCCTCCCTCCTTTCCTTGTTTTTCCAGGTAATTGGGTTTGCAAGTCCTACTATTCCCAAGTCCTACTGTATCCCCAAATTACCTTTCATTCTTTGCCATTGTTTTCTGATGAACTTTTCCCCATCGCTCGCACTTTCTTGGTAGTTCAGGAAGTCTGCTGGTACACAGTATGTTTTACTGTTTGTTTTATGATACTAATACTGAAACTTGTTTGTTTTTTTTTCCCTGGGTCACATACCATGTAAATACAGTCACTTAAAAACTCTGCAAAATCTCATTTTTTCTCTATCAATGCTCCCTTATTTGACATAGGGCATGTTGGCATTTCCTCTCTTCCTCTGCTTTCCTATCATCTCCTCTATCTCCAGCTCCATGTAAATACTCTTAATAAAGAGAATACAACACTTGGCTATTTCAGCACACCAGTGTCACAGNTTCTATTCTGTTATTTCAAATACCTGCTTCAATGTGGCTCTGATTACCTGCTAACCACACACGGTGTGACTTACAGAGTTGCACTCTTTAACACAACTGCGTTACCTTTTTTCATCAAAGGAAGCAGGGAGTGTTGAGATGTGTTCAGCATCAGGCAACATCCAGGAGGAAATGAGAGTAGAGTTCAAGGTCACCATAACAGAAACTCAGCCTGGTTCTAGAAAGCAGCTTTGTCTCAATTTTAAAGAATCTTTACCAGAAGGTTAGCCAAGCAGACTGTTGTCAGTATTCATGGTGTAGGGCTGTATCGAAATGCTGAGCTCTTTCTCAGTTTTTCCTCTTTCACTCAGCAAATATTAGAAAGTTCTAATTAAGATAGAGAAAAAAGGAAATCAGTGGAAATTGTGTAGCTGAGATGAATGCAGCATCAAGCAAATGCTGAAAATCTGGAAGAAGTATATATGCCAGAAGTAGTTCTGCATAGGGTAGTATCTTCTCCTCAGCTCCACCAGAATGGAAAATGCATTGACAACTCATAATCGTTATATATATATGTATGAGATAAGAACAAATATGTGCCAGGCTAGTCTGAAAACTAGATCTGCTTTATGATGCTCTTGGTGTCACCATCCACTATACCTAGGGCTGGGAAAACAGTGGATTTGTAAAAAGTACATACTTGTATGCTCTGAGGCTAATCACTCAGTACCATACTGGTAAAGGTATTTAGGGGCAGTTAAAACCTAGTGATTTTACTGAGTGTAGGCACCTTGGCAGATCTTGAAATATGACCTTTCCCTTGTATGTGCTCAAGTTACCTGGATTGAGGAAAAAAAATCAGTAAAACATTTCCTCATAGTAATATGGGGATTGACATATTCAGGTTGGAGATACTGAGGTAGTTTGGTGATAGAAGGGTTGTAGGTCCCTCAGAAATCCCCAACATGGATCCTTTATGTCCCTAAATTACTCCCTTCATATTCCCGATCCCAATCAGACCTTTCTGAGTGAAACTCATTGGCTCCATCATGGCTGGAAGTAATGCAAGAAGGAGAATGGAGGATGTCCTGGTGTCCCCATGTAGGTGTGCAGGTCTTTCACCAATCAGGCACTACCAGCAGGTTCCAGATGACAGTGTCAGCTTCCCTTCTGGGCTGCACTGAAATCAGCATCGTCTGTCTGAAGAAGCCATGCTGCTCATCTGTTCCTCAGAAGGGTCATTCAAGAGCTGCTTTGTTCTGTGGGACATACACCACGCTGGATGGTAATTAGGGCCTTTGGCAGACTCTTAAAAGGTAAGGGTTTTATATAAGCCTGTTTTTAAAAAAAAGAACCTCAAAGCCAGTTGAATTTACAGATACTCACCCTTGTAATTCTGTGCCCAGTAACACCAGCCATAGAGCTCTTCCCCACCTAGTGTTATGGTGGCACATTGATATTTGTCACTTGTTATTTAGGGATAAAAAGGTGGCATTTCAGGGGACACTAGGTCTCCTGCATTTAACAGGCATAAGCTAGAGGATGGGTTCTTTGCCAAGTTCTTTCTTGCTGTACCACTTGATGGCACACTTGCATTAGCACTCTGCAGGCTGAAGGCAGGACAAATCAGCAAGCAAATCCTGTCCAAAGTTGTTCCACTTAATTTGTTTTGCATCATGAATGCACCTGTTTAATTGATTAAAGGAATCTAACACTGTAGTATTGAGTAGGAATAAGCAGGGCATACAAAATAATTACGCCAAGAAAGCCCTGTATTTGGCAATTTTAATCCCACATATTGCTTGGATAATTCATTGCTTTTTCATTTTTTCAGGAAGTTTGGCAAGAAACTTGCCATGGCCTTACTGAGCCTTTTCTTCCAAGGGTGGCAAATTCTCTTGCTCAGTATTTTCTTNGTTTTTAAAAAAAAGAACCTCAAAGCCAGTTGAATTTACAGATACTCACCCTTGTAATTCTGTGCCCAGTAACACCAGCCATAGAGCTCTTCCCCACCTAGTGTTATGGTGGCACATTGATATTTGTCACTTGTTATTTAGGGATAAAAAGGTGGCATTTCAGGGGACACTAGGTCTCCTGCATTTAACAGGCATAAGCTAGAGGATGGGTTCTTTGCCAAGTTCTTTCTTGCTGTACCACTTGATGGCACACTTGCATTAGCACTCTGCAGGCTGAAGGCAGGACAAATCAGCAAGCAAATCCTGTCCAAAGTTGTTCCACTTAATTTGTTTTGCATCATGAATGCACCTGTTTAATTGATTAAAGGAATCTAACACTGTAGTATTGAGTAGGAATAAGCAGGGCATACAAAATAATTACGCCAAGAAAGCCCTGTATTTGGCAATTTTAATCCCACATATTGCTTGGATAATTCATTGCTTTTTCATTTTTTCAGGAAGTTTGGCAAGAAACTTGCCATGGCCTTACTGAGCCTTTTCTTCCAAGGGTGGCAAATTCTCTTGCTCAGTATTTTCTTTTCTCTATAAGGTTTGCAGTAGGTTTGTTCATTGCATGTATTCATGTGTGATTCAGGGTTTTCTTCTGGGTAAAAAGCAGCAATGAATTGCTACCGAAACTAAACACCAATACCTTCTGTTTGGCTAGATGGTAAATGGAAATTAATTTATGTCATCTGAGTAATAAAATTATGATCCAACTTGATATCAAAGGAACATTCTCCAGTGGGCTATATGAGGTTGATAAATGAGTATGAACTGTTATCACATATGCCACTTATCTCTAGATGGTTATAAATACCTCAGCAAATGCTGCAAATGGTTACATGCCACAGATAGAAACAACTTGGTGGTCTGTTGAATTTTATGACTTCATGAAGAATGTATTAAAACATTTATTAGCTCTTTATATGCAGAATCTTAATGGCAAATGTAACCGACCTGGATCTGAAGTTAAAATGTTTCAGGGACTGGGGTGGAATCTTCAGAGGGTGTCTGACTGTCATAGGAGCATCTTCTGTTCAATGGCTGGGATCCAAGTTCTAAATAAGAACCTCAAGGGGAAAACTGGAACCACTTCAGTAGAAATGACTGAGTGCCAGATGACCCCTGGATTTACCAAGGCCTAAATCTCACAAGCCTTTTTTTTTTTTTTTTGTTTTTTTTTTTTTTTTTTTTTTTTTTATTAAAAAGACCCCAAAACCAAACCAACCCCAGAGCTCTACCTAGTCCACAATGCAGTTGCTAACAATCTTTCCCGTCCATGATTTTAACTGTCCGATCCCTTACTTTGACACTTCATCAACTTCCCTGAGGACTAAATTAGCAAATGCAGACTTCCTAACCTTTCTTCTGTAATTGCCTTTGGTTTAACTTCTTGAATTTGTTCTCCCCCTTCCCCAACACTGCTTCCCTACTCCTTCAAAAGCATGGGTAAAACATGGGCTAGAGGTTTAAACCTCTAGAGGGGAGAGCTCATGCTTTTTTTTTTTGCCTGGAATACTGGAGGAGCAGAGTGGGAGCCTCACAATTAGGTGTCATGGGTAGGTAGCACTTGAGAGGTTTTGAAGCATACACTGTCCTGACTTCCTCCATTACCCACTGAATTGCATTGGCAGCAATAATTGCAGCTTCAGGAAAAGTAACTGCTAAACAATGATAGCAGTAAAGCCCTACAGCCTTTTGCAATTAAATTAAGTAGAAATTTATTCATTGAGTACTACTCCTGAAACTGGCTGAGCAGAATAATAGCAAGTGCATTGGTAGGTTGGAAGATAGTTCAGGGCAGGAGAAAGACTGCTTGCTTTGCTCTCTCACCATCTTTCTTATGGCCCCCATCTAAAAAGTCAGTGGCCACCTCTGCCCTTTATCTGATGTTGGCATGGGAATAAAAGCAACAGATTGCAAGCTGAATCTACTCTAACAGAGGTCATGTAAGCCCATGAATTTAGGAGAGTGCCATTGTCATGTCTTCAGCCATGATTTATCTTGTTTTGCACCAGCAGCTTGTATTTCTACCATTATTCATCTGTGCCCACCACTACCTCTTGATCTTTGAAGGCTGTTTTGGTATGGTTAGTATGTCCTTTCTACCCTTTCTGCTTATCCTGGTACTTGCAGTTTGTTATCAACACCTTCTGCAAACATCTTACATTTGCTAACACATTTTACTTTAGTCATACATACAAAGTAGATCTTGTCTTTATATGCTCCTGTGTGAAGGGGAACTGGAATCACTTTTGGTAATAAAGGAAATATCTTTATACTGTTTTGATGCGAACTACCCAAAATGAAGCAAACAAGAAGTCATAACACTCAGTGAATCTAGGAGATATTTTTTTTCAAATGATATTTGAGAGAGCATTTATTTCAGCCTTCATAAAGGAAGCTAAACTCTTGCTGTGGAAGAGAACAGCCTGCAAATTGATATAGCCTTTCAAATCTTTACCTCTAACTTTTCTGCAGAGCTTAGAAACAACAGCCCAAATAAGTAAGGTTTTTAGCCAACCTTTACATAATGTAACTCTTGTAAGGAGTGCTGTCTCAAACAATGCAGTCACTTCAGTAACTATTAAATGAAGACCATGCAAAAAAATAAAAAAGGTGAGATGAATTTAATGTTTCCCATTGCAACTGAAATGAGATTTTCTGCAGCTCAGTCTGAGCAGTCTGTACCTGTCTGTACAGTATGCGAAACAGTGGGTGGGTTTACATTCAGAGTTTGAGGTGACTTGTATCAAGGCAAATACCTTGATGGAAAACAGCAGCGTGTGAGTTGGTAGGATAGGCAGCAGTGGCATAGCAGAATAATAATGATTTCTGGAGAGTCTGCTCAGCATGCTGGGCAGGTTAGTCTCCAGGGGACGTGGGCTCTAACTGTTGCTGGGGAAAACTGGCTAATTTCTCCCCTCCACTTCCTTGTGGCAAGTCAGGAGGTTTTATCCTGATAATGCTTGTCAGGGGATAGTGTTGCTTCCGTTCTCACATGCATCAGGCCTCCTGTGAAGCACAGAACTGGTTGGATGCATGGATCTGTGCTGCTCAGTGCAAAATGGGGTATGAAGACATGGCCTTACACTGTCTCCCTTAGGTCAGGCAATTCTTACTCAGTACAGTGCAGTTCTTATGTGAAGTATCTGGGTACAGATTTCTGTGTCCAGTTTGTTCACAGTGCTATCTAAGACTTTGGAAAGAGATAGACACAGCACATATCTGTGACCTAGGAAAACTAGGTACATTTACCTTGTCTACTATCTAAAAATTGTCCACTGAACTGAATTTGTGCAGTTCTCCCCATAAGGTGACCAAGCTCTTCACAGTGCTTGGATCTAACTTGAAGTTTCCTTTTTCCCTTTCATCATCATTTCTTGTGCCAGTCCCCCATTGCTTTTGGTGTATTTTGAGCAGCGCTTAACTCCAGCCCTTTGTGACAGGCACTTTATCAGTGTAACAAAGCATCTCTGGGCTTGTGGGAAACATAAGTCATCATCTGTCTGGAAGCAGCCAAGACTTACTACTAGTTGTCATGCAGAGTCAGAGGCTGAGAAGAGAGAACTTGTCAGCTTTACCTTGATAAGCCCATGAGTGCGAAAGACATGCCACATGCAATTTCCATTACAGAGATCACCAGGAATCCATGAGAAGTGTGAGTGAGTGGAAGGAGTCAGGCATGCAAAAAATTATTCAAATCAGAAACCTTGGGCAGTTCCAGGTATTCCTGCTTTTCATAGGAATCAAAAAGATTCTCAAAATTGTTTTACAAGATCAAGAGGAGATCATCCTTTACAAAGGACATAAAGACAGCAAGATAACATTTTCAGATTAACCTGTATTTTTCCCCTCAAGCAAAAAAGGTGAGAAATTATCTCACAGTAGGAAAGCAATTTTAGTATCATCCAAAAACATTTTAGTGTTTTTCCACTTACTTAGTACCATCTTCCTGGTTCACTTAAGAGCAGTGTACTACATCCTCCTTGTCTTTCCCTGACGCTGGCAACTTCATCCACAGGTATGAGCATCCTCTCCCTTTGTGTTCGAAAAGGGATATGGGCTGCTGTTGGAGTGGGATTTCAAAGGCTGATAACTCCAGCTGTCCTTACAATGAGAGATCAGAAACTAGAATCCTATTCTTTAGCAGCACCTCAAATCCTGTAGCTGCACAAGCAACTCACAGCAAAGGAGCTGGCATGTGCTATGCAGGAAGATGCTGACTACAACTTGGCAATGAAGAGGACTGACCATCAGCTGAACATCTACCACTCCAACTCAAATATGGCTTTGTGCTTGGTTTCCAGGCACCAACTTTGCTTTTAAAGCTGATTGCAGTTCAGGAAAACAAGCTTTTGTTAGTTGCATTCACCCCCTTACATAAAAAGCTGCACACTTGGAAGCTGGTGACAGCACAATATATCCGTACAAGTTAAAAATGCTGTTTCACTTAGGAAAAATAATGCCCTTTTGAAAACTGCCATTAGTTGAAAAAGTGATGTAATATGCACCCAAGCTCTTTCAGACCAATGTTACCCTTGTCAAAGTATTTTCTTCATCAATACAGTGCTAAAATAGCATCACTGCTAGAGTTCAGCAGCCTAGTTTCAAGAACCAAAGTCAGATAATGGTTACTTTTGCAAGACAAGTAGAAGCAAAGTCTGCTTGTGTCAATCAGTATGAAAATGTAATTTAATTCAGTGCAACAGAAATCAATTTTTCTCCTAGGATCTAAGATAACTAAATATCACACAGTCAGCTTAATTAGTTTCTGATATTTGTACAACTTCACCTTTAAACTCTGGAAAAAACACAGTTCGTGTGTTTGTTCATTATAATTCCTTTCTGTTCTGCTTTACTGCTTGGAAGAAGGAGGCTTAAAAAGCTTCACAGGGGCAATAAAATCTTACTCCAATTCAGACTTTCTTTTGGTGACCAGGAGATGGAATTGACGCTCTACCAGCTCCATCAGGCCATCCATTTAGTATCACTAAAGCACATGTAACAAAAGGAAGAACACAAAACCAGAGGTCCTTAAACCTTTCCCCCCCCAAAAAAGCAGCTTTTCTTATTGGTTGCCTTCCCTAGAGAAGTACCAGCACATAAACTGCACAAGACCCCTCATCCAAACAGTTGTCTGTTCCCTCCCAAATCATATCTGTCCATGTCGTTTTCAGTATGAGTGGTTTCTCTTAAAACCTTTGCTCTGCCTCCTGGCACTCAGGTCCACAGGTTTGGGCTGGAAGCTCTCATAATGCAACCCAAGCCTCTCTGCTGCACACTAGGGGTCCTGTGCTTTCCTATTACCCTGCCCACACATTCCCCAGCTGTGTTTTCTGGGCTCTCACACCACATAAGGACCTGCAAGGAGCATTAGGTTACCAACACCAGAACAAGTCTTAGTACCTGTGGCATGGGCAGAACCCCTGCCCCAAGGGGTGCTCAGCCAGTCACTAGTGCACAGGGCTCTTACCCTGGGGGCAGGAGGCCAGCAGCCGGGTGCAGGAAGAACAGGGCTGCTCCATTGAGGAGGACAAACGAGGATGCACAGGTTACCAGGCCACAGCAAATTCACCAGGGAAGGGCACGCTGTCAAGCAGCACAAGCAGAGCAGGGTTGGTGGCAACAAGAAGTCCCAGCAACTGCCCAGTGACCATCAGACAAACAGGGATAAAGCAAGTCCCAGGGCAAACTAGGAAATCTGGTTTGCTTGCCAGATTCAGTTCAGGCTCAGCAGAGAGCAAGGTTGGGCCAAAACCCTCTCTAAAGCACAGTGCACAAAGGAATAGGCATGGCCAGACCATGCCAGGAGAGGCTGATGAGGGTAACTAGAGTCTATTAGCACTCTCATGCCCTGCCCAGAGCTGGCTCTTCTCAGGCTGGTTTGCATCAGGTATTGTACCACTGGTCCATGAGCCACAGTAGTTTCAAAAATTCAGACCACATGACCTCAGTTAAAAGAGTTTTACTTGTTGTACATGTTTTAAGCAGACCCCTGAACTCATCCCTCATCCAGGATGAGGTTTGTAACTGTTGAACTAAATTGGCTCTTGCACTTGGGTTTGTACCTCTAAGCCCATGAGAAGGGTGATTTCTGAGACCAGTGACCTCTCTTTTGGCTACACTTGCTGTGAGCACTACCCTTGATGGACAAAGCCAGATCCATGAATTTCATAGGCATTTGGAACAGGCATGGTCCTGCTCTGCTTATAACCCAACCTGAACAGCCCAAGGTCACACAGGTAGTAGAAGATGAAGCACACATTTCACACACACCCCTTCCCCCATGATTAATGTCATGTTCTATAGACCATAATAAGCACTTTTATAAAGCCATGCTCACTGAAGGGGGCTACACAGCATACTGTAGCTATCCAGAATTTTCTTGGCAACTGTTAAATGGAGAGAGTGGGGATGGTTGCTTTAGCAGAGCTATGTGCTCCTTTAAGTGCAAAGTCATGATGTGATAAAATGAAAGATGGAAATCTGCATGGCTGTGCATCGTGCAGTGATAAAGATGATTATAACCTCCGGTTCTCTTTAAACTTACCAAGGGCAATGGGGTGAGAACTTAGTTAATCAATCCTGAGAAATCCTTTCCTGCTATCTTTTCCATCAGTGAAGGAATGAAGGCAGAAATGATGAAGATGATTCATGCCCAGCAAACAAAGGCATAAGAAGCTCAAAGTGCAGTTAGCTCAACACAGCTTAATTAAAACAAGCAAGCATTGTAGGAGACTTGGTAATGCCCTCTCAAATCTCTCTTTTTGAAGTGGCTGCATCCCAATTAGATAGGGTCTTGAGGTAAAATTGCTCTAAAATGGAAGGCAAATAGCATGTCACTGTTGTCTTACCCTAACACTTAGGTAAGTTGGGGCAGAAGGCAGCACCAGTATTTGAGGGAGGCTACATATGTCAAAGTTGCATTGAGATCACTGTGGTTTTGTCACACGTAGCTGCTTGAGGCTTTCAGAGGGCTTAACAGAGTGAGAAGTTGGTTAGTGACAAAAGCTGACGCACAGTATAAAAACCACAATCCTGCCCTCAAAAGTTCATGTCAAAGTTTCATTATTGACTCTTGGATTAGTCACAGTATTGCAGAGATAAAGATGCTGAGAAAAGAATGTGTGGATGTGTATGAGTGTGGACTGATTGTGGAGGGAAAGAGAAAAGCATAAAAATATTAACATTCAAACCAGCAGGGGAAGCAAGTGGGGGCGAGGGCAAGACTCTGCAGCGTATTTGATTGCCAGTGATGGCAAGAATTCTTTGTGAGGGAAGTGATCGTGCCCCTGTACTTGGCACTGGTGAGGCCTCACCTTGAGTACTGTGTTCACTTCTGGGCCCCTCACTACAAGAAGGACATTGAAATGCTGGAACATGCCCAGAGGAAAACTACCAAGCTTTTGAGGGGTCTAAAGAAGACATATGAAGAGAGGCTGAGGGAACTGGGCATGCTTAGTTTGGAAAAGAGGAGGCTGAGGGGAGACCTCATTGCCCTCTACAACTACCTGAAAGGAGGTTGTAGAGAGGTGGGTGTTGGCCTCTGCTACAATGTAAATAATGACAGAACCAGAGGAAATGGTCAGAAGCTGCAGCAGGGACAGTTTAGATTAGATATAAAGAATAATTACTTTACTGAGAAGGTGGTCAGGCACCGGAACAGCCAGTCCAGGGAGGCTGTAGCATCACCATCCCTGGAGGTATTTAAGATGTGTGAATGTGGCACTTCAGGGCATGCTCTAGTGCCTCAGATTGTTGGGTGTGGTGGTTGTTATGGCGGGATTTTTTGGGGTGTGGTGGTGTTGGTGTGATTGCTTTTTGGTGTTTAGCGTTTTTTGTGTTTGTTTTTGGTTTGTTTGGGGTTTTTTTTGTTTGTTTTGTTTTGTTTTGTTTGTTTATGATTGGACTCAAAGGTCCCTTCCAACCATGAAGATTCTGTGATTCTATGTGTGGTTCAAAGGCCTCATCTTCATTTTCCTGTTGGAGTTGATCATAACATGCAAAATGAAGCATCTTTCTAGAATCAGTCATTCTCTGCTAAGACAGATGCTGCTCTACCAATATATGCATTAAAAACATCATGCACGGGGCATCAAAGATGAGAAGCCTAACTTTTTTGTTAGTGGAAGATGATACTGTAGTATAACCACTTTACTCAAAGGGGCGGATTTTTCCAGGAAGCCTCAAAAACCTCAAAACTTGTAACGTTCATGCTTAAATCTCTGCAGGTCTGGTTTACAGCACAGGATGATTTGGGGGGAAAAAAAATCAATCCTCTAGCCATAATGGTGCTTGTTACTGTGAGTAACAGAATTAAAACAGGTTAAGTGAAGAAAAACCAAGGAAAGATCCCTCTTAGGAAGAAAGACTTCTGTAACAGAAAATACACTTAATTTTCCTTATTTCATTAAAGATTGGCTAATTTCAAATTGCAGCCTTTAAAGCCCAGCATAATGGACTGCAGTGCACCGTCTTGTCAGAACTTCTGATGAGAGCTCAGCTCAAGTCTAGGTTTGTTTTTTCAGCCTGACTTGCAGCTTTCTCTTCCTGTAAATTGCTGGGCAAACTACTCAAAATATCAACTTTTTTCTGTATTGACTTGGCTCTTATCCTCTTATATCATTAATTTTTCACATATACTGGGAATTTGGCTGGACTCTGCTATGTACAGCCTCCTTTATGCTACTCAAGGGGCCTGAATTCATATCACAACTTCCATGTGGATTAGCCTTGGATTAGAAAGACATCCAAAGATTTTGCACGTCTCAAAGCTGGAGAAAAATGATGTTTATGTGGTGCTGGGTGTGCTGGGAAATATTCATGTCAATAGTTAATAACAGCATGAATTTCTGGATCGCAGTGGCTGTACCCATGTTTGGCATAGATCAGGTCCAATCAGAACTGGCCTTTGAGACCATTGATAGAACAAATATTAGCACCTATTGTAATATTACTTGCATCTGGTAATGATGCAGAAAAAATATACAGCCCACACAGAAGGAATGTATTGATCATATCTGTCCAGGACCTGCTGGTTTCTGTACTAGTATATATTAAGATATATATTTGGTACAACCCCAGACCAGCTTTAAATGGTAACTGTTGAGAGCAGGCCCTTTAAGAGGGAGTTACTGAAAGGGCACATATGCAAATAAGTGGAAGTAAGCGAAACGAAGTATAGTGAAGGCGAAACAAAGTGTGGGAAACAGCAAATGACACAAATGTTGTAGCCAATCATGGGGCAACTTTAAGCCTGTGGAAAGTGCGTGGAAAGCTCGTGGACAATACCCCTCTCCCTATCCGAATGTAGTGCTTAGCGAATGAGGACCTGTAACTGTAGAACGATTGTAGGTGTGCTGTGCTTCCTGGGAGTGCTCCCTGGTGCTCCCTGTGTGCTTCCTGGGTGCGCTTCCTGATTCGGGTGCTTGCTGGAATGGCTTCCTGATTGATTGCGTCGGGCTCGACTGCTCCTGGCCGCGGCAGGTAACATGTCCAGTTTTGCTCTTGAGAATCATTGCACTGGAAACAGTTTTCTCATACTCTACAGTTTCTAATGTGTTAATCAGTCTGCCTCAAGAATCTGCCAGTGTTCAGTCTGATATATTTGAAGGTAAAGAACAGGATTTTCAAAGCAGTCATGCTTAATCTTGGTTATTTAATAAAACATAGCAAGGAATTGTCTAATTAGCAAATATTGTCAGATGCAAATTGTCCCATACCAAACATCTGATCCTGTCTGGTCTTTGGTGAACGCGAAGGGCTGTTTATTACTAGTGCTATTTCCAATGTATCTGACAATACAGTCTTTATTTCATAAACCTGCATGTAGGTAATTCTCAGCTAGCCATCCTGCTGTTCCTCTGTAGGGTAGATGTATGTAGCTGATCTGATGCAAAAGGTGTTCAATTTTAGTGTGGAAGGGTTTCTTACCCTTCAAAACTACAAACACCCCTCAAACTACAGTTGTCTTTCTGGAAACTGGCAGTCACACCACTGTCCCTTACGTTGCTGTTTTGAGAGAATGTAATTCCCTTCATCTCACACAGAAACTACTTGGCCACGTTGACATTTGTGGCCCTGTGGGATAGCCCCAGCTGCTGACCTGTTTGCTAAACACTAGTTCAACTGTGTCAGTTCTGTCGAAAACTATTTTCTGGCATTTGTGTTCAGCTCACACTATTTTGCAGTACCTCAGCCATGATTGTTTCCTTTCTTGAGGAAAATGACCTCTCTGCTTAGGCCATTGAAAACCTGGGTGTTAAATGCCTTTCATGGCTTTTAGCATCACTGCGTGCCCGCCCTTCTTTATTGTGAGAAACCATTGCTGTTCATAGCAAGTCCGTTTGTCATGCTTCATGTCTGCAGGCTGTTAGTGGGGCTGTTTCTGAGAAGCTGCATGGCATAAAAAAACCTCTGAACACTCTGGGCTGTGCAACTGCATTTATGCTTGGAAGCAAAACTCAGAAGCACGGTCCCTTGCACAGCAAAAACAGCAGCATCTGCCTTGGGATGGGAGGGAAGCTGGGTCCTCGGAGGCACAAAAGCCTGAAGCTATTACCTTCTGTCAGTAACTCAACTAAAATCATTGGGAAATTATTGAGGACAACACATCTAATTAGAGAGATCAGCTCTGCAAATCGTGACAGCACTACGCAGTATGCATAGTTCCTTCAGTAGCAAGCGATGAAAGTCATTCACAGGGTTGCCTGCAATTCTTTGAACGTACTCCCACTGCAAACAGCATAGACAAAGGCTAGCTTTCTGATTGCATAGCAGCTCTTGCACTGCTAGGTAACAATTGCTATTGGAAGACAGAACTTCTACTTCCTTCCTCCAGTTCTGTACTGCAGACAACCGTAAGCTCCACAGATGTTCCCCACATCTCTCCTAGTGAGCAGGTTTGAATAGGTATTATGCCATTGCATTTGGGAAGCAGCTAATCCCATATACTTAACCGGAGCACACTGCAATGGTTTGATGTGGGTTTGTGTTTTAGTCAATGAGATTAACATACTGAAGACTCTGTGATTCAACAAGACAGACAAACGCATTGGAGCAGGAAAAAAACTTCAAAGCTATACAAGGAAATGGGTACAGTTGTATTAAATAGTATTTTTTTCCAATGATTTTATTGAAAACATCCACATGTATGCAGCACTGGAAAAAATATTGAAGGAGATCGAGAGTCTGCTATTCTGGTAGTAGACCAGAATTAGAAATTGGTTTGCAACCCATTTAGAAAGAGCTGGTGGCAATCTGGGTGGCCTTTACAGAAGTACTCTAGGGCACTCATTTCTTGAATGTCGCACTGAGTCCAGGCATTGTCTTATCAGTAGTAGGGAGAGGTCAGAGCTGAAAGAGAAAAAATTGATGAGCAGATCGTTGACTTGAAATGAAGGACTTTTACAGTATGAGAAAGATTAAAAGTACTCAAGTGATTTACACCAGCTGAGGATCTGAGCTGGCTAGTTTAGTTTTGGCGACTAGCCAACCTAAAGGGTGAGAATGGAGCTCAGCAGTCTGCAAATAACTGAAGGCTGTTAAATACCAAGGAGGAAATGAGATGATTTAATGAAGCACACAGAGGTGTAACTAGAAGTGGTTGGACTTAATTAAGGAAAGGAAAACTGTAAATGAGTACTCAGAAAGCCTCTTGCTAATGAAATATAATAGTCTGCAAAATCACCTTTGCCTGTGACTTTTAAAACTGGATGTGACAGAAAACAAATGTCTTGCAGGTCAAGGAAGATTGTGTTTATCGCATAATAATTTATAGTTACCATGGGACTAAGCTAGCCGAGGCTTCACAATCTTGGGCTCATCATATTTAATACTTCTCAACAGACACACCAAATAATATGTGCATCTTCCCTGTTGCACACCATCATATTTGAGAGTCATAAGCACATACCCACTGTATTTCTTTTGCTCCCTTTAATGTATATCTGCTCCTCTTCCTTCTGAAAAAAAATCCAAACCCCAGCATGCTCAGTAGAGAACTGCTTTTATGGTTAAATGGAGAAAAGCGGTGATAACTATGTGGCAGTGTAGCCATGATAGCACTTGCCAGAGTTCTTGTATCAAAAGATGTTTTCTGAGCTGTCTCAAAATTCTTAGAAAATATCCCCCCTGCACTGAAAGCACTGCAAAGGAACTGCCCGTGGAGTCCCAGGCAGGAGAGAAACTTGGGCTCAGCTGGAGCATTTGGGTACCTCTATGATGCAAAGAGGGAGAATTGTTACTGCTCCCTTGACATTAAAACCAGTAGCAACAGACTAGGGGAGTGACATTTCCATTTCTGAACAAACTGTGAATCATTAGCTCAGATATTTGAGAGATGGAGAGTATTCTGAATTTGCTAAAATGGCCAGATCTGAATTTATTTCACAGCTCATTAGGGAGCTGTGTATAATAAATTATCTAGCATGTTTTGTTCAGCTAACCTGCCAGTTCCCTGGTTTGTTTTATGCTCTGGGTTTTGGAATGTGAATAAGTGAATAGTGCCTATTTGAGCTGTGTTTCATTGTGCAAATGACAGAGACAGTGACTTGACAGAGCTTTTTTTCCCTTTCTATCTAACCTAAAATGGTTTCTCACAAACCTTGAGGTGATTTCCTGGGCTCTATATCCATGAGGGCTGTTTACAGTTGATAAGAAAGGAGCCATTAGCAGAAGAACAGAGCTACCTAAGGGCAGGAGGGTCTATTTTTCTTTCCTAATTGGCGCCCACAAGGATGGTTCCTTTCTGACAGTAATTTCCATTGCCCAGTGGGCAGGATTTCCAGACAGGTTTTACCTGTCTTGTAGATCTCAAGGACATGCTGGACACGGGCTCAGCCTTGCTGTTTTGTTACTCACTTTGGGCTATGGTTTCATCTGGATGCTGCACAGCTTTGTGCTGTGGGAAATGGCTTCACTTCAGTTTCCAGCTGTGTGGGTTTTTTGGTACTTGACTACACAGTCCCAGTTGGCCTTGTGGTTCCACCTTCCAATCTCTAGGGCTGTGAAAGGGGAGAGTGGCAAAGCAGGAAGAATTCCTGTGTGTATTTATTTTTTTTAAACAATTCAGATTTTCAAAGAAGAGGGGCTTTTTATTTTTTAAATATTTGGATTTTTTTTCAGAATTTGAATGCTTTTGGCAAGATTTTCTTATTTTTACTTAATCTTTTTTTTCGTTTTCTGTGTTACAGTTATTACCTAAAATAGGTCTCTACAGAGTGAGAAAATGTTTCATTAATTTCTATGATGCTTCCTAGGAAAGAATAATTCATTACTGGAACCAGTAAAATATATATATATATATGTATGAATGTATAACAGACTTTGTAGTTTCTTATAGCAAAAGCTTTTGATGATGAACAGGGAGCTTTTATAAGATGTTCCACTGTGGAGTGTTTCCATTTTCTGTCAGCACCATTCATCAATGGGATTGATTTTTTTCACAGACCGGCTGTTTCAGACCATAATGCTGGCTGTACCAGACTGTGCAGGGACAATTCCTGTTGCCTGTTCTCTGGCATGTTTGCATTAAATCTGATCTAAACACAAAAACTGTACTGGCTGTCTATGCAGATTTCCCAGTTGATTTCATGAAATCAGCAACATCCATGACTTTGATATATATTTTAGATTGAAGTGTGCTTTATTTAGTGTCCTGTGAATTGCTAAAAGGGTAAAAAACATCCAGTCAAGTATTGGATGCTCTTATCTCATATAAGGAATGCCCTGTGAAAGAAATAAGTGTGGTTTTACTAAATCAGAATTCAAACACATATAGGAAGACTGGTGCTCAGATGGACTCAGATCTTCCATAAAGTCAGTCAGTCACAATGTAGACTTTAATTTACAGGCTGGTGTTAAGGGATAAGCAGCATTCACAGATATGAAAAAGCAATACACAGATGTTAAGGCACATGAACCCAGTAGCCTCATTTTTAAAACCAGTAACTTGGGTAGGCTGTGCCATGCCTCTGTTTTGCCAGCTGTGGACAGGGAAAAAATTACACGTGCTTTGGTGACAAATGCTCTGTTAGAGCCAGGCACTAGGGCTAAGAAACTCTCTTTATTTCCCTATGCAATGGGTAACACTACTAAACACACCCTCCATCCCATAACACACACACACACACAAATAGCTCTGCAGTCTTACAATGTTTTCTGACACTGACCTAAATAGATAGTGAAACAACCTACTCTATACAACAGAATGGAGGTATTTCCATTTTCTTCAAATCATACGGTCTACCTTAATTGCTTTCCTGTAATAATATAGTGATACGGTGTTGGCTTTGTATGAATAATTCAGAGCAGTAAAATGATAAAGCTATCAACAAAAGATGGCTTACAGTGATTATTTAATGCATTTCATAGATATTTCAAAGACAAAAAGATATACCTGCAGGTGGAATGTGAAATACTACATTGACAATGCGTACAAATGTATTTACTGTATTACTGGGGTAGAGGAAAAATACATCAGCTGAAGATAGTGAATAAAACATTCTTATATTCCCTGAATGTATGCTCTCTTCTTTTGTTAAATAATGAACAAAAGATATTTGCAAAATTCAGATAATCTTTTGTGTAATAGGTACACTTTAATTTATGAAAAGGAATGGGAAGACTTGAAGAAGATGCAGGACTCTTTTCTAGTGGGCTGGTTAGTAAATGTGGCAGTATATATGCAGCAGCAATATGTAAGGGGGCAGATTTTATGTGTGGGCTACTCTAAGCTTTCAGTTCTATGACTTCACATTAGAAAAGATGCCCTCCATGCAAAAACTCTTCTTTCTTTGTCCCCTGCATGCCCCCAGTTTCCAAGCACCGTGTGGTGACCCCTAATAGCAATTGAAGGCAGTTTAAAAACAAAAGATGAATTGTTGGAGCTTCTAAGCTTTCAGACTGCGGTAGAGTTCTGTGCTGCCTCTCTGGTCCAAGCTAGTGCTAATGTCAAAAGAACTGAGGGAAACAGCTTCTGAGAGCAAAACCCGGTATCTACTAAAACCTCCTGATGGCTTCAGCTGGGCTAAGAAAGATGAGTGGTGGGGTGAAGAGCAGTCCACCTTTCCACAGGTCCCCAGTTCCCAGAGTGGGGTGGGCCTGTGCATTTTGCTGCCTGCTTGGAGCATGGGGAAGGGGAGGAGCCTCCTCATAATGCAAAGCAGGATGGCCATCTCATGTGCTGCTTCACCACCCACCCAAGCCAACCACCAGGCAAACAGACAAAACAAGATGTTTTATCTGGGAATCTTGCTGCATACTGGGTCCTTGCTTCTGGACCTCCTCCTCAAGGAAGGTGATTTTCCCTTCCAGTGTCCTGATGTAAGCATTTGGAAAAGCAGTGAATGTATGGATACACATTTGGAGAACTGCCTGAGGCTCTTGGCAGTTCGCATGTTCAACTGCTGCCTCTGCTGTAGAGGCTTAAAGCACTGTGTATCCATTGCTGCTCCATACCACCCTCTCGGGGAGCAGTATGGGCAGAACCAGCCTCCTCAAGAGCGCCACAGACTTTGCAGCCTGGACTGCCTGACTAAAGTCCACTGCTGGTCAGCTGCTGTGGAGAACAAAGACTGTAAAGGTGGAGGCTTTGAGTTTTTAGGGAGAATTCTCAAGTCGCACTTACGTTTGGAGCACAGTTTTCTTTATGGAAAGCATTTATCTATGCAGTGAAGTTCTTTGTGTCCATTTACCCTTGAGAACTGCAAGCGCCACTAGAGATCTGCCCCTGAAGTAAGCTTGCAGATTTATCTTGTATTAACTAAACTGCTTTGTTAAATACATATACCCTTTTTTTTTTTTTTACATTCCTCCTGATGTAAAATAACTATCTGAGGTTGGCATTACTTGGTGAAATGATACAGATATGCTAAGTGGAGTGTGACAGATGAATTCCATAATTTGAAAACCTGCTAGCTACAAGGTAGCAAGCATTGCCTTTTTCTGTCTTTATTGACTACTAAAACTCCATTTTACAGTTCCAGTGACATGTTTTTCCATGCAAAACGATTTTGATATTTTTTTTTTCTGAAACCAAAAATCTTCTCTTCTGAGTTTGGGTGGACAGTGTAATACTGGGTTCAGTTATTCAGGACAGAGAAAATACCTTTTTTTGTTAATAAAATGGCTTTTCATTAGCTTCCTGGTATGTACTTCTTTCTAATAGGTAAATTAAAACCTTGCTTATTAATTGCAGAGCATGCAAATGCCATTGGCATTCTTTCAGTATACCCATGCCAAAGCTGTTGCTGGCCAGGATGTGACAAAGGGAGAGATCTGAGGTTGTATGAATCCATCTGGTCTGAGTGATCCTGATGGGAGATGTGACCACAAATCCCTGTTAATTCCTTTCTGTAATTGCTTTCTGCTCTAATTGCTTTGTGAAAAGACAGAATGATTGTCTTTTTGATAAGATGACATACTTTTTAGATTGAAACTGTAAAGTGTTTTCCTTTCCCACTTTAGTGGGTTAGGGCTGCTTACAAACTCACTTAGCTTGTCTCATTTTGGCTCAGTTTAGTTCAGCAACAAACAGCTGAGGAGTAATTTCATTAAACATGTGCTGTGTGGCAGGGGAACACTGCTTTGCCAAAATCTATACTTACTGTTGAAGTATGTTATTTAAAGGGGGATAGCTAGCATTTCGTTGTACATTTACTCCCATAGTAAAGATAATTGTATTTGTCTCTCATACAGGAAGGTTCATGGACTTTCATAAACATCAATTAAACCTAACTAAATCACTTACTCTGTAAACAAAAAGAAAAATGTCCATCTTCAAAAATCAGCTCTGAAAATAGGCTTTTATTTCATGTATGTATCTGTTGTTAATCACACTGTGTGAAAGGCCAGATCTTGATCATGATCTTATTTACCCACAGAGGAATGACAATAACTGTGCTGGGGCTAACGGATTTATGCAGAGGTTTCCATAGCACAAATCTGGTCTGCAATTATTAATATTGTAATGGTGGCCTTGTTTTTTACTCTCTGGTGGCACATGTGCCACTGCTTTGAGAACGGGGCAGTAACTTGTCTTAAGTCTAGTGGGAGTCCTGTGCTACTTGAAGGCTTTTTGTAGGTGAAATGTCAAGTGCCGATTCTGATTACCTACAGTCTGCTTGGAAACACACCTATCTTTTCTGAGAAATCCGCTAATCCCAAAATTTGGGCCACATAGTGACTAAAGGGGATCAGGAACCAGAGCTTTCATTCCGTGTAAGTTTCTGATGGTGGACATCTAGAAGGACACTCAGAGAGCTCAACTCAGAGAGCTTCAGCATGCAACTCCATGGAAAAGGGAGTGCTTTTTTTCCCCAGGCCTTAATTTACCTTCCGCCTACTGACTATGTATGTAGAAAAGGTACAAAAAGCAGGGTCCTGTGGTGGATGATGTGAATAGCCATATTTTATTAATTTCTAGGCTAAAATTATCTGAATGAGACAACAATTAAACTGAAATCTCTATAAACCTCTTATCCCCTCAAATGTTACCATCCTTCTTACATTTCAAAATATTTCATTTTTTAAGTGCTTCATTCAGATACTTTTAATCAAGGACACAAGCATGCTGGTGTTATTCCACCATAACCAAGTTTCTTCTGGATGCTGCAAAGAGTTTGACTTCAGCTTGTGTTGTTTCTGAGCTCAACCTCCAGGTTAATGTCCACTGAGCCTCCGGAGACCTGCAGTTTTTTGTCAGCTCCCTCTGACCAAATGCCCAGTCCATGTTAATGCACTTGCTGTGATTTTCAAAATTCTGTGCATATGGTCTTTTCCTCTGGAATAATTTGCGGTGCTCAATCTCACATTTTCCTATGGGGAGAAATATATAAATTAATTTGTGGGTTTCAGTTTTTGCCTTTTTGGGTTGCATCTTGCAAGACAGCTGGAAAAGTATATCCATGTGAGAAACTACTGAAATGCTTGTATCTCAAGAGTCTAAAGTTCACGAAGTAGGAAACGGTTAACTTTTGGCTCAGAACTTGCCCTTTAGCCATACACAGAACATTATTAAAACAACCTTTACGGAATTTGCTGCTGAAGGTGCCTGACTATTTCTTTATCAGTATGTCAGCACTGCGAACTTAAGGCATGGGCTGAAGAGCTTAGCCTGTCTCCTGATCCAACAGGTTCACAGGTCTGCCCAGTGCCCCACCAGCAGGGAGTCCAGCCTGCACCTCGGCTACAACAGGGGGACTGCTGGGCTACGTGTGTAGGATTCCTGGGGCCTCTACTGTTCTTGAAAGTACCTTTCACTTTGTTTAGGAGTATTTTAAAAAGATGTGCTGTAGTAGTTAGCATATAATAACAAAATGAGTACAAGAAGAAGTTATTCTTACCTTTTGGAAGGCTGTGCAAAAGCAAGATAGAGGTTCCTACGTTCCTGTTCTGAGACTTTCTTTTTTACCCTTGAGTGCTACGGCTGGCTGAAAACAGGAATGTTTTCTGGGAGAAATTTTGAGAGAAACTTATTTTTGGCCCTATTCATTAAAACTGTGAGGATTTTTTTCATGGCTGAAGAACCATGTATTTAAGTTTAAATGGGTGTTAGACTGCTAAGGATGTGCTCTGAAAGAAATATTCCGCGGTGGAGTTTGTGGTTCTCTCTGTGTGGGTAGTCCTGTGCTTAGCTTATTATACCAGTGGTCAACAATACTACCAGCAGTCAGTCTGCTTTACTCTGGGAATTCAGGGAAAAGCTGTGAATTCAAATATTCATTAGAAACCTGAGGCTCTGCAATATGTCTATTTTTTTTTTATTACTAAAGCTTCATAAACCAACAGTTCACAATGCAGCTGGGTGCTCTAATGGCTAAGCCTACACAGAAAAACTGCAACAGACAGTGATTAAGTCTCTTTGCTAGTTATTGTCCATATGTATTGTGCCTTTGCATGTAAAATCAACCTTTTTGAGAACAGGATGAAACTCCCAAATACCTCTGTATTAATAGAAGCAACGGCAAAGCAGGTTCTTTATCTGTAAAGAAACTTGCAGGCACGGCCAGTTCTTCTTGGGGCTAACATAATGCCAAGAGGTCTGGCACAACAACTGCTAAACTGGATGGACTCAGATATAGCATCTGTGGTGCTTGTACGTGGTTTGCTCTTGGTGCAAAGTCACAGCAGAAAGCAAACTGGGGCAAGGTCTTTTATGGCAGTGATGACCACAGCTCTGGAGAGAGAGAAAAAGAGACAGAGACTGTGAAGGTACAGTGTGGCTGTCACTCCTACACAGTGAGTAACCCTGGTCAATTCACACCTCCCAGTCAGCAGCAGACAAGGGTTATGTCTAAGTACATCTGGAGCATTACATGGTTTGCCAAACGTCTGACAGCTTGAGGTGCCGGGCATATGGAAAAATAGCTGATGGTCAGAAAAGAAAAAGCAAAGCTATACCTCATTGCTTTTCAGACAGGTTACAGGACCTATCATTTATTAAGGCCTGTATAGGAGGTCTAGCAACCTCACTGATGAGTGTGGTCCTTCCAGATGAAGACTCCAGTCTACTTCTGTAAGATCGTAGGGGTAAGGCAAGATTCTTGAGGATTTCACCTATTTTTAAAAAAGAATTAATTTGTATATCTCATCAGCTTGTGAAACTAGCAATAACTGCATCAGGTCCCCATATGTAACTGTGGATTTTTCCTTCCCACTGATAAATTTCTAGCCCTGGAAGATTGTAGATGTGATTCTGAATCTTCTTTCATTTTACCCTTACAAATGAGCAGCACCTTCAGGCTTTTAGAGTACTTCCTACAGTTAGGTATAGCAGGAGGATGTTGTTTCTACCCAGGGGATTTATGTTACAGCATTTTTAAAGCTGTCTGTGGATCTGAGTTACTTTCTACTACAGGAAGCCCTGGTGAAGCGTGCTGCTATTTTACCCGTACTCCTGCAGTGCTGCTTCCCAGACTGTTAAATGCCACGGCTTTCCTTGTCACATCTATCTGTATGACCTTGGCTGCAGGACAGCTGTGGAAATTGCAGGAATGCTTTACAGAGACAGTTGTCAGCCTACAAACACCATCAGCTTGGGTTTTTTTTTCTTTTCTTAAGCAAAGGTAATTCTGACAGCTGGATGTAACCACATGGTGGTTGTCCTCACATTGTTTGCAAGCTGGTCACAGTCATTCCTGACTAGGAGCTGTTAAACTGGAACTCAGGCTCCAGAAGTGTTGAGTGACATGCAGTTGTCCTAATGCGGCAAGCAACAAGTGCTGTCTTTTGGCAGCCTGAGCTTACATATTGGCTCCTGTCAAGGTTTTGGAGTCTACTGCGGCAACTGCCTGCTTTGGTTTTGCTTGTCCTTGGAGCCAAACTACTTACCACTGAGTTGTCACTTGCTGACTAATATGAGCAGCAAGCCTCTCTCCTTTCTGATTTGCTACAGGACAAGAGAATTCTGTGCATTGCAACCTTCACACAAATCAGTACACTCTTTCCTGCAAAGTGCTGTACGGAAGCAATTTTTTTGCTTTAAAATGCTTCTGTGACAGTGTTGGTGTGATAAAACAAAACATGAATAAATTGGGATGTGCCAGCAGGAGAGCACCAGGTGGAAAATGCTTTCTTCAGTAGAAATACAGGAGTTTCATATGAAGCCACAAAAGCATTTCTGGAGCTAACAGTACTAATTTTCCTTGAAGCTCAAGTTTAAAACCCTGTTCTCAACTCATTCCAGGTTGCTGTGTGGTATAATACCATTACATAGATGAAATTCACACTTGTTTGTGTCTGTACTTCTTTCTGGTGGTTAACAAGGGAAGTGGCAGGAGGGCTGGAGCTCACATGGACTCAATCCTCTTGTGTGTGGTGGATGCCCTGATACTGTACTGAGATTCATCAACTTTACGTGTGTAGGCAGCTTGCTTCCCCTGTGGGTCAGTTCTGCTATTTTCTCGGAATACAAACTGTGGTGGCATGGAGCATGAGAACACAGGCCAGATCATAAAAGAGACCCAAGTGCTGCAGCACTCTGGTCTGAGACAGGCGGGTCCTGGAGAAGTATTCAGGGTCCAGTGTTGAGCTGTTAGGGCACCCTATACCTGTGTAGGGGAAGCAAATGTCTCAGCATGGGGATCTTATCTTGTGTCTTATCTGGATCTTGTCCTTTGAAGTCACTCAGGGACTCAAGAGCCCAATCTGCTGGATGTTCTCCAAGAAGAGAGAGGCAGGTCTTTCTGTGCCTGGTTTCTGGAGCCTTACCATGTGAAAGGGCCAGGCTGTTCAACTAGCTTGCAAGAGAGCCATCTCTTGTGACTCACTATAGCAGCATGTGGATGTGCCGCTGGGTCCCCACAGAGCTAACTGTGATTCTATCGGTATTCTCCAGTCTGGCTGGATTTCCTGACGAAACATAGGTTTTATCTCAGTGTATGTTGTGGGTACAGGTGTGAGGATGACAGGTTTGACAAGGTGGTAACCTTGAGCGCACAATCCTCCTAAATTGGAGGTAGGACATCAGCGATATTTTCACCCAAACCTGCTGAAAGCAGAACTGTCTGCATAAGTGCTGTCCAGGCCTCAGCCCTAGCAGAAAAATAGTCTGATCTCCAGTGAAACCTCTTCCTGCTTCTGATGTGTGAAGAGTGGGTTTTCTGCAGCTCCTTAAATAGGATAGATTTCCTGTACTGTTTTAAACAACACTAGTGAGGAGACCCTGGTCTCTGATGCAGCCTCAGCAGAAATAATAGCCAAAATATGAAAGAGATGGCACTAGCCCAGGACAATACCCAGACTAGGCTAGTGCCACTTCTTCATTACTAAGAATGGTAGTGATCTAGGAGCAGAATATTTATTTGTATAAGCAGCAGCATCTAAAGAGGAGAAAGAACTAGGAAAAAAAGTATTTCAATCTGATAAGCATGCTTGCATTTGTTTTTTAATTTTGCGGTGTGGAAACATTTTTCACACATTTCAACTTGAAAAAAACTGGCACTGAACAACAGCTGTAATGAAATAAATAAAATCCTCTTTTGTTCACTTGTCTAATTCCAAGGTTTCAGGAATTCTGCTGTTTCTCAAAATTGCTCTCAGAGAAAAATGTCACAAGAATATTCTTTTAGTCACAAAATGAATGTTAAAAAAGATGGAATATTTTTCTTTTAGCTTAAGAATAATTTTTGGGCTGAGCTTGAATATCAAAAATGTCATACCAAATGGCAGCTTTTCTGAAAGCGTGAAAGTTTGTGAAAGAAGGAGGTTATGCTGACAGATGTTTCAGAAACCTAATTAACAAAGCCCTGAGATGAAAAAGACTGAGAACAATTTGACTACTTGTATGAGAAGAAATAACACATAGCATTTCAAAAGTAATAAAAGACCAATCACCCCAAGAACTTCAGACAGAAGAGTATTGTAAAACAGGAGTTAGTCTTCTTTTTGTCATTGTAAACTTTAAAAATATATCTCTGGATAGAACTCTGAAAAAACATGATTATATTTTCTAACAATTACTGAGGTTTCATCATTTTTGTACATTTTACATTAGCAAACAAAACTTTTTGAATATTTTTTATGGTGAAATAGTTCCTTTAGGAGTCTGTAGGTGTTCTAGTCAAGGTTGTTCTTCCTTGCAAAAGAAATTATTGGAGAGACCAGATTGTTCTGAACCAAAAATCTTTTCATCCAAATGAGTAAATCTTTAGAATTGCTTCAGCGTCAATGAAAACTGCATATTTGAACAACATTTTGTTTTTCCTGAAACTATTTCAAGTGACTCCAACTTCATCTTGCACATAATAGTTTTGCACAAAAGAAAGATGCATTTAATCTCAGATGTAAGAGCATTTACCAGTGCTGTACTGCTGCCGTTTGTGAAAAATGGCTGTGCCTTACTGTATTTCTTTTCATCATCCTTATTTAGTGCCTGATCAGCTTCTGATAATGTGGTTACTCAATCTTACCCTTTGAAATTGCAATCCATTATCTTGTCAGGATACGTTCTAGGAGGGCGATTAAAAAAAATGCTGTCAGTAATACATATACTCAGTTGAAATTAAGTGAGGACATGAAGTAAGCTTACATCACTGCAAAGTAGACTGTATCAGCACCTGTCCTTCATTAATCTGATCAGTCCTCTCTCTTTACACTGTGAAGTGGCATTATAACATAAAGCCACAATGAAATCCATGGCAACCTTTTGTCTAGTCGTGCTTTGAGGGCTCTCATCCAACATTGCTGCTGGGCATGGGTATGGGTGCTGAGATAGATTGGCAGGGAGCTCATCACTGTGGCTTTCCTCAAGTAACCAGTGGCACATTGGAGTGCACAAAGCCTATTGTGAAACCCTGAAATGAAGCCAAACATTTGGAAGCAAGTTTCTAACCTTTGTAGACTGAGGTGATATTTTATTAAGCAGAATTGATGATGCAGCAAGGAGACCTGAGACTGTATTAAGCCAATATATGGAAACACTTGTTGTCATTGAAAGGCACAACCTGGTTAAGGAGATACTAAAGGGTGAGTGTAAAGTTGCAGGGAAAATTCTGTAGGTAAAGGTTAGTGGGATTTTCCTTAAAAGTAGTTCTTTGACAAGCTTGGGCGACATTTCTTTGTCTGCTTTCTAATACTGCCTTCTAATCTTTTCCTCAACGAAACAGTGGGGTACAAAGCATATTGTCCATGTAAGGACTTAAACATGAACAGTGTTATCTCCCTGTCTGACTGTCTGGAAAATGCCAAGACTGTCTTAAAAATCATAGACTTTTTTTTGAAAAAAAAAAAAAAAAAAAAAAGGTCTTTGTTTCTAGACCTTTTGAGGCCAAGTTTTCAGATATTCTTCTAAGTTTCTAAGGGCTGACCACTTACCTCAATGAAAAAAAATAACAAAATATAGAAGTAAAAAGAAAAGACATTTCACAACATTTCACATCATCTCATACTTGCAAGTGCCTTGTATTTAGGAGAAAAGATCATCATGTACCTCATGTAATGAGAGTTAATAATATCAGGAATTTGCAGTGATTTAATTTAAACAAGAGCAGAAAATTTGCAGATGCACATCTGTAAATATTTATTGTCAATAGCATTAAAAGATTGATCTAGCAGGTGAACTACAATGATTTATGTGGGCCTCTTCATCACCAGGAGCATCTCCTCAGGCTTCTTCTGTGCTGCAGTCCAACAGCTGTTTCTTACAATATATCCTGACTGTCATCTGATTTGAGCTCTGGATCACACTGTACTTATTTTGGTGGAGAAGTAGGTGTGTGTTTGTCTGCAACAAGGGTGGAGGTTTTACTTGGTACTTTTTGCAGATAGAATTACAGTGCCAGTCTGTTGGCTTTGCTTTTTTCTCTTACATCTCTTGTGGATATCTGTGGGGGATAAAATAAGTCCGGCTTTGGATTTTATTTGCACTGTGAATTTGCTCCTAATTCGCACCACCCACATCAAAGTTTAAAGTAAACATTTTCCGTTTTCAAAGCCAGAAGGATAAAGCCAGGCTACCAGAGTGAGATTTTAAGCAGCTGGCCAAACTCCATTGCTGTGATAGTCAGTGATAAAAACTTCTCCTGCAGGGACAAGGTGGTCACTGGAGATTTCAGGGCTGTGCCTACAAGCTGTTCCCTGGACTGTACCTTCTCAGAGCCTCTGAATGATGTGGCCTGAGGCTTTTGGCCATGTCATGTTTTCATTGCACAGCTCACGTGGTCAGAAAGGCTGTTATCCTTTGCTGAGGAGCCCTGCCAATATAGCTGAAGGGGAGGAACACGGGGTGTGTATCACTTTTGTTCTGTTTCTTAGAGCTGATAAGGTCTCCTCAGACTTCAGCGTTATTTTAAATAGCTTTAGGATTGTTTTGTGTTACTGAGTGAATATACTCTCTTTCTGTGCCTTTCTGTCCTGTTTATAATTTATTCATTAAGAGATATAGCTTCAAGAGAGCAAATTAAAGTACCAAGTAGTTTTAGTAGTAACACCATGGAGCTGCTTCTAAGTGGCTTTTTGTGTATGTACATGTACATAAAATGCTTTAAATTGATTTTGAGAATGCTGAGGTAGGCATGTGCAGGCAAAGAAATCCTAGAGGTTCATGCAGTTTGGGTTTTTTTTGTTTTGTTTGTTTGGGTCTTTTTACCATGCAGTCTTTATAAATGCTATTTGGGAATAAAGGTCTCAAATTTCCCATACTATACACTGCAATCTTAGATCCACATTCTTCATTTATAACAGCTGGGCTCACATGCTTAAATTTCTACTATGCTTCAGAAATGCATTCTAGTTGTTACTAACATGATATTGATAACAGAATCAAACCAAATATTTAAAATCATTAGCCCCCCCAAATAATCTAGTAAACCTGTTCCTAAACTCTCAGCCAGATGAAGCAGGGAGCCAGACAAACAAATTACTCTTAGTGCTTTTCCAGTTGAGCATCAGATTGTACATCAGTCCATTGTATCAAATTCTTAAATCCTTCCTTGACATCTCAGTAAAAAGAGACTGACAGTGTAGATACTCTCCTGCCCGGGTCTGAAAACAATAAATCCAAGGTTGAAATGGGGAGACGTGAAGCAGCACTGATTAGATCAGGTGCAGTACCAGCCGCCTGTGCAGCACAGCTCCAAAACAAGGCTGGTGAGGCCATGGGGCATGGTGCGTACCATGGGAACCTATTGGTTCAGACTTCCTTTCACAAGGGTATCTCACTGGTGAGTATTCGGTGCCAGCCACTCCTTCCCCAGCAAAATGAATGGTAGAATCTCCAAAAACAGAACACTGGTGTATGTGTGACCTTGGGAATCTGTTTTGCTTTAGGCTGGGTGACCTGCAGCACCAAACTCAGGATCTTGAGTCCTGTGTCCTGGGGACATTATTCAGTTCTTTGGCATCATAAAGCTCGTGGGAAAGGAATAACCCTGTTTCCCTGAAGCATTCAAAGTGCATGTGATAAGAAAGCGATGTGTGAGGTGCCACTGACAAGCATTTGGGCTGACAGAAGTGACCCTCTGCTGCTGACTAACAGCATTGACATTCTGCAGACTGAAAGGAGATGAACAGTTCTCTGGGAAAGGAAGAGTACAAAACACCACCAAAGTTGAAAAGGAACTTCAGAAGCACCTTAAGGCCCCAGCTGAGATCTCATGAAATCCCTTTGTCCCAGGCTGTCTGCAAAATGCACATTCAAGGGTGTCTCATGCAGAGAAGGCATGTGGAATGAAAAACAGCAGTTCCCTAACACCTTGCAGGAAATCAGTGTCATCAGCAGACACTGAATGCTAAGCCTTAGTCCCTGCCCAGTGATTTGTTACCTGCTTTGTCATGACCTGCACAGGTTAATGCCTGTTTCAAGATACCCTATTAGAAGAGTGCATAAAATCCACTACAGGTGTCACTTTGGTTGTGAAAATATCAGCAGGTTGGTTAACCAGAAATGATGGCCCTGCTGCACACTTGTGGGACAGGCATTCCCTCCCTCCTGGAAAAAGTGCCTTTCAGAAGGATGGCTTAACAAAATGCCTGCCTGTCTGCAAAACAGCTTATGTCAGCCAAGTGCCAAGTAAGGAGACGACATAGCGCCACAGATTGAGAAGAGTTATGCCCATCCTTATGGCCCCTCAAAAATACCGGCCCCTTATATGGCAGGAAATTCAGTGTGAGTTGAAGCTGTCAGAGATGATTTAATTCTTGCTGAGTGCTCTTTGACTCCTCTCAGAGTCCCAGAATGAAGCTGAGGTCAGGGACTCTGTGACTGCTGGCTCCTAGCCCTGCAACAGCTCTGGGAACAGCAGCTTGTACCCATGTAACGTGGATCAATAAATCTTGCCATAGACCTGATCACTTGTGCCCATATGCTGGGACTCCTCATCTCCAGTGTTGGGGACTAAGATGAGGTCCATATGACTGCATTGAAGGGGAAGACGTGCCTTTTGTCCAGTAATTGATGTTTTCTTTCTGTATGCACTTCTACCTAGAATAGGCTGAATTACTTCATTTTAAGCCAGAACATCCCAAACCATTGATGATGTTTCAAGCAAGTGCAGCACTTGTCACATTAATGGCAAAATCCCCACCACTTTTATGCATCTCCTTTTTAGAGCTCAGGTTATCAGTGGTAACTTTATCACTTATGATTATTTTTGGTAGTGTAACTCTCAGCCACCTTATATGCAAGTATATGGAAGTCCTACTAGTTTATGTTAGCAAAGTATTTGGCTCAGTAAAGATTGTTGTTTATCAAAGTATTGAAATTGCGTATGATTAGCTTAGATTGAAAAAATAAAAATACATTTTTGTAAGCATTATCCTGGAATTGGTTCAGATATTCAGGTATTCATTGGTTAGTAATAAAAGTTTGATCATTTAAATGTCTGCAGTCAATCAAAAGCCTTTTTTTAGAAGCAGCAGCTCAGATGCTATAATTTTAAATAACGTTATAAATATACCCACAGTAATGACTGCAACACAAGTTCCTTATTTACACAGAAATTAGCCATGATAATCAGTATTATTCTTTACTGCTTTTGAATTGATATAAAATTAGGCATTTATTAATGTATGCTGTTATAGCTCACTGATTGATAGATTCTATGGCTAACAGGGGATATTATATCAGTTTGTCTCATCTCTTGTAGAGCAGTTTATACAGTTTCTTTATAGTAGCCTGTTCAAATAAGTGTGTCTTACACTTGGCATTTAGGACTTGTATGTTCTGTGGTCTTTACCCAGCTGGTTTTAGCAAACCCCTTACAGTTAGCCAATAATTTGTCACTCTCCATGTTCTGACTAGCTTATAACAAAATTTCTGCTTGCTATATTGACTCCACCAAGGAGTCCCTTGTACCTAAAGACAGAGACAGGTATACTTCCTTGATCACGACATAATCTTGTTCAGGTCAGCTTTTTTTTCTTTAGATGCTGGCTTGTTTTGCATCAATGGCAAGACATTAACTTATTTCAGTATAGCCAAAATTAAATTCTTATTTGTGTTAGGTAAACAATATTGTTATAGACTTGCATTCCCACAGTCAGGGCTTTCCACTAACAAAGCCAGTGAAAGCATTCAAAGGCTGCATGACTGCATCAACAATTAACAGGGACATTTTTCTCAAACCTTAGCAACACACAAGTTTGTCATGTCAGATGAAAGTAAAGCATCTTGGTTATGAGTTGGGGTTAGCCACTTTAGTCAAAACAACTGGCTAAAGAATCATAAATAAATTAGACTAGCTCTTGGTATTGCAAATATCTTGTCATTCCAAATGTCCAATCCTGTTACGACTGAGCTCAAACCTGTTCACAAGTACAGCCCCTGCTAATTTCCTGTTTTCTTCTCCTGTGTCTTTTCCATATATCTGTAAGTGGGACACATTTTATATATGCAGGCTGGATACTCCAGAACTTAAGCACATATAAACCTGATGTAGCATGGATTATTCCATCAACAGCAAGTACAGAACTCATGCACATGAAGATGAATATATCTGTGAATGTTGTCAGGAAAGAAGCTTTAGTTTGGAAGTTGCTTTGGATGTCCCCCTCATTCTCATTTTTAATTCTTGCAACGATTTATCAATTAGTTTCTCCATTACTTCATAGAGTTTCTTGTCACATATTACTAAACAAGGTGGGGTGACCACTAAATTTTCCGTAAGTTTTTAGCAGAATCAAATAAGAGACATGTTTTATTCCCGCCTTACCTCTCAGAGGTATTAGTTGTGTGGTCACTTTTGTCCTGTGAAAGGGTTTTTTTGCTTAATTTAATTTCCTTAGTGTAGCAATTCTATATGATTTTTGTAATAGCAATTGTAGTTTCCCTGAGAAATGAACTTCAGAACTTATTCTGTGTCTCCCCTGGAAAGAGCGGACTGTGGAAAACCATAGTGCCCTTCTAACAGAGTAATCTTAGGCAGCCCGGGGAAATTCTGGGAGTATCTCAGGATGGAAAAGTGCTGTAGTTCTGTTAAAACCTATAAAAAAGTCCTAGAAGAAAAAATGAAGTTTAAACAAGGTTTTGGGACCACCTTTAGGGAATATATTTTTTTTTTTTTGAAGTAATCCTTATTTTTACCATTAAAACTACTTTCATTTTGATGCAGACTTGCATTCTGAAAATTTATTGTCAGGAATGAATCAAAAAATAGTAAAGTGATTCAAGTTATGAATTAGTGCCTTTATGGTTATAATTTCCTTTACTTCATTTGAGTTTCCCTGCCAGAGCTGTGAGGAAAGCTCTACCCCATTAAATAACAGAGAGTTCATAGTACTAAATGCAAGCTCCACTTCATATTTGCAAGCAACCCCTAAATTTTGCTGATGGACTCCTGGTATTTTACTAGTAGAGTAGATGATATCTGACATAATTTTATAGATACATACTAAGGGTGTATACCCTCACACACCTCTATACATATGTATGTATGTAGACACTTTTAAAGATACGTCTCAGTAGGTAAGATAGGAGGTTGCTGCATTCATTCCTGAGTATTTTTGGGTTCTGGAATTTCAGGATCTGACTTTTTCCAATAGGAGATCTCTAGATGTGTTGTTTCAAATGACGGTTTAAATAAAAAGAAAAAAAAAAAAAGCAGCAGCAATACTGCACTCACAATAGCAGGTTAAATATAGACATGGATTACAGAGCCATTGTTTTCACTCCTGCTAAATAAGACAGTACTCTTAAAATGGAATGCTACTTGACCTTTCATGTTTCATCAGTCTGTGATTGTATTTAGCTGATACAGGGAGGAAGCATTTTTCCCCTGGAACTGTCTCCTGGTGATATGACGATAGCTTTTGCTGGGCCACACCATGCACAGGAGGCAGAAACCCAGTGCTCCAGAAAACAAGCGGGATCTTGCAGCTCATGGAAGAGATCTATCCATGTCCCACAATGACACACGCTCTTTTTTCAACTTCTCTCAGCTTGTGCTCGCTGCTGGCCATCTCAAATCACCACCAGTGCTCAAACATTCAAAAATCACTTACTTTGAAGTGGAAATTCTTGATGTGCAAAGCAAGAAGCAGATCTGCATTGTGGACAAGGTAAGTGTATTATTTCAGCACACTGGGGACATGCCTAGTTCACACTGTGACAGTTCAGGGACACGGGTTTCACTCTGTGTGGTGTTATTCTGTAACAGAAATAATTTCATTCTTTTCTCTGGGAGATACTCAGCACTTCTTGTTAGTCACAGTCCTTGGCTGTGTTTCTCCATCATTTTTACAAATAAACCAGCACTGGTTTCTTTCAGACCTGGCTGCTCTGTGGACTCAGGATATGTCCTTAGACTGTCTCTTGACAGATTACAGTGTTTATTTTGGAGCGTGATACTTAAACGTCTACTTCAGAATGGATATTCACTTTTAATACATCTGTGAAGCTTAGCATCTCTGCAATGCTAAACATGCTCAGCTGCGCACTACCTATCAGATTGGGCAAGAAACTGGCAATTTTTTAAAAATTTCATTTTTAAACAAAGGGTCTAAGCTAGAAGAAGTGTCATGTTTTGTTTTGCTTTAATATTGTGAATCAGAAAAATAAACTATAGTCAAAGTGTCTAAGTAGGATGAGAGGACTGGGTAGGAAGGAACTTTACAACACAATAAACAGCAGCTGAAAAAAAGCTTCATATATATTCTCATCACAGTTTTTGTGATTCATTTTCCCTCAGCAAAAGAGCTGGTCTCTTGTGTGCCATTAAAATGGGAATCCTAATTTATTTAGAGTATAGCGTTTTTCAATAGAGTAGCAGAGTTATGAGACTTACGGTTTTGGTAGAAGAAAAACATAAAAATAAAAAATTCCCTTATCCTCACTGGCAACAGTTGGAACTGATGGATAAGTGTGCTTCAAATGTTTAATTTAATGCCTTGGAAATATGCAGGGTGGAACACTACAGGTTTTCTAGTGTTCTTGATTGTGCAAAGGGTGTTTTTGAAATTTTTATGGCTAAAGGTATATTTCTCATTTGTTCATTGGTAATGAGGCAAAGTATTTTTTTAGTTTCTTTTAATCTCGCCAAAGGGAAAACACGTACAAAATGGTCAAACAAATTATTATTAAAACTCATTCTATTGATGGTGTTTGCATTATTTGATTTACTAAGTGATATTTATTTATTGAATAGGTTTGTCTAAATACTACACTAAATAAGGTTTCAATGCAAAAAAAAAAAAAAGACTGATTTTGTTTCTTATTTTAAGCTTTCCTATTGTGTCATCAAAAGAAGTACATTAACAGAAACAGAATTAGGTGTAGAGCCACACTTCAGGAATCCTTCCATGGACTGTAGTCTGCTGGGACAATAGTAGTCCTGTGTTTTAATCTTTATTCTGAATTTTGTTGAGTCTGAGCATTTTCTACACCTTCTCTAAACCCTGGACTTTGCCCCTGTAGCAGTGGAGAGAGTTATGAGTTGTGATTACGAAGTACTCCCTCTATAAAGGTAAAATACACACAGAGGAGCAATAACAACCGTAAACTGAAAGCATCTGCTCAGGAATCTATGTTCAATTTACATGGCCATGGCGAGCAGTGTGGACCTTTTAACCTTTCTTAATTTTTTTATTTTATTTTTGTGTTTTGGCACAGTACCAAGGAATTGGTGCAAGTATAGCTGAGCTTTTTAAGACTGCCTCAAGAATTTGGATTTTGAATGTATGTTCACCTGGCTGCCCAAATCCCCTAATTTGCAGTCATAATCCCTTCCTGAGGCAACCCACTTGCTAATATTGTTGAATGTCATTTCTGTTGGTTATTAGAGCAAACATGAGACCATTTTACTGGATTATGCATAATCTGCTTAATTAAATATAATATTGATGCAGACCCAATATAACACCTTTAATGCCTGTTTTCTGTTTGTAAGGTAATTATGATTAGCTTAATTTCTTGGGGTTGCATGTAACTATTACTTGTCAGGAGTTATAATAGGAGAGACTTGGAACCATAGATTTTTAAATGTGTGTATTTACAATTATATTGCATATCATTAGTATTGCATACTATTATGATTTAGCAAATACATTTGTAATATTCTCAGATTAATAAATCCAAAGGGACAAACAATATTATAATGGCAGAAAGAAGACACCTTTTTCTCCACCTAATACAAACTTGGGTAGAGTGATTACTGCTGTGTGGTTAAATACCAGTCGCTGCTTCCGGAGGGTTAGTTTCTATGAGACTCTCACATGTGCATACAAATACTATTCAGATTAGTGGGAGCTCTGCAAAGTCTGAAAAATGGTGATATATCTAAATAGCTTCCGTATTTAGAAAGAAAAGATGTCTTGTGCCCAATATGGTGTCAGGAGTTTAGAAGAGGTGTGTTCAGCGGTGTGATCTTGAGCAATCAATTCACATCAGTAGGCTTTATATCCAGCATAAATAACTGTGAATTAATTCTCCATCTGTAAAATTAAAATAACATTATTTTCATTGGCTTTCTAACCTATCTTATACTTTGGGGAAGGATCAGTCACGTATATTAAGTAAACTGAATGGTTGCTATAAGGTCTTGGTCACTTTAAGATTGGCTTAAATGGACAGAATAAATACATATTTGCCTGGTTTTTAAGCCTGTAAGATACATTCTTATAATACTGAAGGCTTTTCTGCAGTCAGGAAAGGCAGAAAAAAATAAATTGAAAGAAATTAGTAGAAGGGGAAAATCCCAGACATTTTGTCTCATACCTATCCCTTCCAGGAACTGGGTCTTGAAGAAAAATACCAAATCTTGCAGAGCTTGAGTTAAATTCACAAGAGTCAGCAACACTGGCAGTTTATTTTGCACATGCATACTTTGAACATAACATTCTTTATAGGCATATTATTTCTTTTATTTAATATTGTCAACCTGTTTTGGGGACTTTCTCTGCTATGGTTATAACATTATGCAAGTAGTTTGGTGCACATGAGCTTTTCCAGTGAGTTAGTTACTTAATGTATTTAAAGCTGTGAGATCTTTTTCCTCAGATTTGTTCTTGGTACATAAATTAATACTGAGGTGAAATGCCATGGAGAAGGGAGGAAACACAAACATGTCTCAAAACTTTTTCTGCCACTTATTCTACAAAATGTCCCCAAACTAATTTCGGTAGGACAGCAAGCACCAGTGATTTTTAGTCAAAAGAGGGCTACTTTATAGAAACTTTTGGAAAAGGGCTTCAAAAAGGAGTTAGTAGGGAAAGCTAATTTAAACGCAGGCTATAACCCCATCCATCTGTCCTTAGAGCATACATAAATGCTCAGAGTAGGTACCCTGAGAATGTACTCATGAGCAGAGATATCTGCACCCTGATGTGATGGCAGTAGGGGGACATAAAGCACTGCATTTCCAAGAAGATATCCAAGTGGCTTTCTGCTCTGTGCACTGCCCAGGAGAGGGCAAGAGTCCAGGTGTGTGGGTCAGTTCTGGGTCTTCCTCCCTTCCCTGCTCCCTGGGGAGGTAGGCTGGTGTGCTCCCACACAGCATGACTTGGTGGTACACAAAGCATCTTGCCTGACCGGAGATCTCTCCATGGCCTTATTAATTTCTATGGAGAACAGAAAGGTTTTTACCCAAGCAGACAAAGGCTTTACAAGAGGTGGTAACTGAAAGCCACAATTAGTCAAACTTAGCCAAGAAATTTTGCCCATATTTTAACAGCCAATCAAGGGGGGATTTGCATTTGGGCAACTTGCAAGTAAGCCTTCAGTCTCTTCAACATGCAAATCAATGCTGCATTTTTTCAAGATATTATTCCATTGAAACATGAGTCGTAGAGGTTTCTTGCTCAAGGAGCAAAAGAAGTATTCAACAAGGAATTAATCTCTTCTTTGGCCAGTGTAAAACAACACTGGTGAGCCTAGATGATCACAAGTCCCCTTTTTGCACAGTTTATTAATTTCTATGGATGAAATTCCAGTCTGTCTGTAAAGAAAAGAGGACATGTAGTTAGTAGTTCATTAGAAATATTTTCAACGTAAAAGATCCCCAATATGTTTAAGGATTATGGCCCCCGTATTACTTCCAAAAAGCTATAGAAACAAAAGATCACACAAAATTCATCAAGTCTAAAAAATGAAAGAAAATTATTATTTTTTGTATTTTTTAGCAAATAATCCAAATTTTTCATCACTAACCACAACTTATGAAAAATACATAGCCCCAAATACTGTTTTACTTATACAGTATTCCAAAAGCCTAATGTAGCTTAGTTTTAAAGTTATCAATGTGAAATGATTTGATTTATAAATGCTGTTAAGGCAGCTTATAAGTCTTTCTGTTATAGCATTCATTGTATAATACTTTTTTCTTCAAATTATCCTGTAGTAAAATGTATTTTCCCACAAGCATAAGGCAACACAATTAATTTTGCATGAGTTGCTCTTAAGGCAGAAAGTGTTACACAATATAGTTTTTATAGAATAAATCACCTTTGGGGAAACCAGCAAACAAAGCTTTTTCCCATCAAAAGCCTCAGAGCTCAGTAGTTTCGTGCTATATGATTTTGCAGGTTAAGCTATAGCAGAGGTACAAAGTCAGGTTTTGTCTGCTACACATTGGCCCTCCTTTCCAGAAAATCTTTTGGGCCCTACAGAAGAGATTTTGCTTCCTAAAGCATGCAGAAAAGTCTCCATTCTTGGCATGCTGCAAAGATGATGGAAGCTACTTTCCTACTGTTCCTTCAACCAGCACTGCATGCATTCAGTGTCCTCCTTGGAAAACCCAGTTAGTGATAGTTAAATGTTTGTAGTTAACAATAGATTCTATAGGAACGTTCAACAATACGTTTGTGAGTGTAGACATGCCATGCAATTCCTACAATGAAAGTCATGTGAACATTGTTATTTTTCTTAAATTAAAGGACCCTTGTGTAGGGCCTGTCCTTTTGTTACACATTTTTGCCATGCCCAACATAACACAAATCCATGCATCAATACAGTAACTTATATATATGACTCTTATTGCTGTTCAATATTACACAGCTTATGTATTAATACATCTTTTGCCAAAGATTTCAAATATGAATTATGGATTACTCTGATTACTCTGGAAGGCTTGTCTGTCTCTGAAGGAGTTCGCAAGCATTTTTGTGTGTAAAGCACCTAAAACAATAGTGTCCTTGTATCTGCATGCTATGGCTTAACTCACATGAGTTACACTGACGTGATAGCAAAATCACATCCATGCAGAAATGGTATCTCCAGTATCAGAATTCTATTACTTTTGCCTGTGGGTTGCAGCTCTGTCACAGAAAGTGAACAGCCAAGAAGAACAGTCATCAGCAGCTCTCTTTTGCATATTCATCTCTAGCAAATAAAAATAGCTTCTCACATCATCATTTGGAGGTTAGACATTCATTTTAGGTGAGCAAATGCAATCACTAAAGTAGGCAATGAAACTCTACAAAGGAACTCTTTACAATACCAGGACATTGCCTTTTACATCAAACTGACCTCATTAGCTTTATTCAAGGGAAGTATAGCAAAGAAGTCCTTCCCTAGGAAAGAGATTAATATTTTAATTTCCTTGGATAGTCTTTTTTTTTTTTTTTCCTAAGTCTTTCAATTACAATATTTCACTTCACAGGACTCTATACTCTTCTTTGCGGAGAATGAGAAGAACCTGTGCACTTTCACAGTAGCCTCATTTCATGCATAGGACTTTTAAGATCATCATCTTTTCCATTCAAGCAATCTATCATTAGAGGTGTTCTGCCTTGATGCCAAAGATGCCCAAAGGGACTGAATAACCAGCTGTGTCAAAGGAGGGGTAAGACTACACGTTGATGCTGAGTCCCACAAACTAGGAGTTCCCACAGCAACATGGGTGAAGGAACACAGACACAAAACTAGCTAGACATAGGCTTATTACTATCAAAGTTCTCTTTTTTACTTCCTTTTGGATGGAGGATTTAATGTCATCTTGTGTCTTTTACTGTGTGTTTTCATAGTATCCAGCACAATGGGGATCTGGTCCCTGCTGTGAGGCACTTCAAGAAAATACAATACATTTACAAATATGTTACAAAATCTGTGTGTTTTCTTGCCCATAAGAATTAAATTTTAGGTCTACCCCCCTGGTGCTGGAGGTGATGACAGTAGTATTTTCTTCCTCAGTTATTAGTTACATGTGGTAAAGTAGGCAAACATATTCAAATTCTGTTGAAGCAATGTATTACGCTAATTTCTTCTTGCTGTACTAGAAATTCACATCATTTTAATGTCACTTAGCTACAGATAGCTTCAGATGAAAATAGGCAACTAGATGTACTAATTTCTGCTTGCTCTATGCTGTCACCATTCCTGTTTCAGTATAGCTTTCTACATGGAATACCTGGAGAAATGGACTGTGATTTATCTAGAAGAGAGAGACTGTGGTGGTGGGAGAAGCTGGTAACTTTAGGGAATTTACCATTTGTAAAGGGACAGTTTAAAGAATTACAGAAGCTACTACAGAAGACTAATGCTTCAGGTGATACTAGTTTTCAAAGTTTAGGACTGCCTGTAAATGACAGGTTTTATACATCTCATATTAGATAGAAAAGTCTAAGCCTAAGAGGGAAGAAAGAAAGAGTGAAATAATAAATGATCCAAAAAATTAAAGCTTGATTCAAAGTTCAGTGAAAACAAGAGAATCAATTCTTTAGACACCAATGGTGCTTCATGAACAGAAGCCATTCTGGCCAACACTAAAAGCCAGCTATGCTACTAGAGCAGTGAATATTGCCAAAAGTGTATCTGTAGAGACTAATTCACAGCCAGTGGGAAAATGTCCTTGTTCCCAACAAAGATATGACATTTTACCCCAGCTGCACATTTGCTTTATTGGATAAAGATAATTCAGATTATTGCAAATTATGAATGTACTATGTGTATGAATGTAGTATAAGACCATAGGGAGCTGTAGGTGTTTTATTAGTCTAAGAGTTAATCAGCACAACCCATGATGGAAATTTAGATATATAATGACATCTCATACAGGCCTTATTGTGGAATTAAAATGCACCTGACCATGATTTACTGGTCCATCAGAACATGCTTCAAGTTCTTTTTCAAATCAGACTTGTGATTCTGTGATTCTTCACAAACTACCTGAGCCGTGTAGTAATAGATTATAATTACCTAGCAGTATATATTATTAGCAATTATTATAACATATCTGCCTACACTTAAACAATTTTGGATTTTAAGAAGTCATTAATATGGTAGCTTTCTGTTTTTATTATATACACAGCTCTTGCTCTACAAGAGAACAAATTGTGGCAGTCAGAGAATCTGTACCAGAAGTACAGCAAGTATCTCTTCATTACACCTGGCATTGTGAAAAGTACCTAGTTTTCTAACTGACCTGATGATGTCTAATTGTTCCCATATATCACCCTAATTTCCCATCCCATCCGCTCCTCAGCTTCAGACTTCCCGTCATGGACCACAGTGGGTTTCGGGGCTTGCTGTCTCTCCACCTTTATCTGCTTGCTCTCCCCAACATAACTGGTTTCTTACCCAGTGGAAACATCATAGGAGGCAGTGAAGGGATATGGGGCAGCTAGAAAAGGCTTTGAGGTTCCATATTAGTAGAAAGTAAGCCTTTATGAGTCCTGCTACTCATAGAACCACTTTGTTTTGTCAATACACATTCTCCTGTGAATTTTCTTTTGAATTGGTTATCTACCTCTTGCTTTTGTTTTCGTTCAGTCCCCCAAATAGTTTTTGAGCATCCTGTGCTAAGAATCAGTTGAGTTTCTTGTGTGCACTGCTTGATTTTATATGTTAGTAGTCTGCATAGGTATAAAAAAGCAAACATAAACTTCTACAGCCTCTTCACAGAAAAGGGAAGACAAATTCAGAGAGATATCATGCCTTAATCAAAATCCAAACAAAACCTTAAACCTCATTTGTTTCCTGAGGGGAACTGGTCAAAATTAGTTGTTTGGTGTTTTTTTAATTGCATCCCGAAATTTTGTTTCAAGTGAGACTGAAAAAAAGAGAGTCTTGAATTTTTGATGAGGTAGAATTTGTAAATGATTGTATTACAAATTAATTTTGGAATATTTCAATCCATTATGACACAATAAATATTGCATTTCGAGTGCAATTTATTTTACAATATAATAGTGCATTTATTTGAATATTATTTCCTATTGGGTTATTTTCCATGGCACAAGAGCCATGTGGTTACATTATTTTATGCTATCATGATTGATGTGTCATAAAATAATGCAAAACTAATGAAAGTTCCATACCGAGGAGAAATAAAAGGAAATGAAAATAACACAATGAAATGAATTTTCAGCATGTTCCTGAAGCAGGAGTTTAAAAAAAAACACCAAAAACCAACAACAAAACCATTTTCTATTTAATTTTTAAAATTTGAAGTCAATACAAATTTACACATCCAGGGTTTTGCAAGAACAGTTTGATTTCCCAGGTAATAAAGTATTGTGACAGAGGCTTCCTGACTGGTTCTGCAGTTAAGCTCTCAAGGTGAATACAGCAAACTTACTCAGTTCCCTGTAACAAAAGGTCAGAAGGCATGGAGGCATACCAGTTCTAGTCAGATCTGCTCAGAAACAGGTGAACATAGTGAATTCTGTAAATTGAGGGATGGCCTCAATTCTGACTGCTAATGGATTGCATTCACTTCACTTTCACTCATCTTTTGCAGAGGAAAAAAAAGCTCTTTCTGGTGCCTGATGCTTTTTCAGAAAATTCCTTGTGAAAGGAGAGGACTTTTTTTAATATAAGTACCCAGCTAGTTGTACAAAACCAACATAAAATAGACTCTTAGAATCATAGAATGGTTAGAATTGGAAGGAACCTAAAGATCATCAAGTTCCAACCCCCCTGCCATGGGCAGAGATATCTCCCACTAAAGCAGGTTGCTCAAAGCCCCATCCAGCCTGGCCTTGAAAACTTCCAGGGATGGGGCATCCACAATTTCTCTCTGCAACCTGTTCCAGTGTCTCACCACCCTCATAGTAAAGAATTTCTTTCTAGTATCTAATCTAAATCTCGCCTCTTCTAATTTAAAGTCTTCTGGGACAAACTTGGTTAGTGTAAATTGACATTACTTCACCTGGCAAGCGTGGTATTCTTAGATAATTTGGCCCATAGTTATATTAGTCATTTGGATTATCTCATATGCTAAAGTTCATGTGACCACAAAATAATCTTGGAGATTACTAAACCATATAGCCCTCTACTCATCTATATTGGAACCAATTTGAGCTAGAACCATAGTTGTGAATATCCAGTTTCTGAAAAGACTGTTTTGAAATCAGAGCTAGCTGATTGACAGGCAGTTCATTGTGGTCTACTTTGTAAGATATGAAATTCCATATAAAGGCCTTGTGTAGTTGCTGACAACACTTGTCTATATGTAGTTACTTTCACGTTATTTCCACAGTGGGGTCATCTATTTATATTTCTTTGCGACCAGCACACTGGTTCACCAGGCTAACAGGAGAGCAGTGTGGGACACATGGACAGAGATTACAGTAAAAAAGTACCCAATTTTTAGTACTGTCTTTGAAAATTAACAAGTATTCTAACCTAGAAGCCAATTTATAAAACAGAGAGATCAATCAGAACAGGAGTTTTCCTCATTAACTTTCTGTGAATGCTGCTGATTTCTAAATACAGTGTGGTCCCAAAGGAAGGACAGGGTGCAAAAGCAGCGATGAAGAAGCATTTATCGAGTGCTGAATTTCGAAATTACCTGGCTTTCCCATTAGCTGGTTATCGGTTTTGGGGTTGGATCCTAAGCTGAAATAAGCTGAAGTCACCCTTTTGAACAAATGTACCCTCTCTGAAGATGGGGCCATGTGTGGTTAATGAGCAGCTGCAGTGGCAGAATTTCTGAATTTCTGCAATTATGGAAAATGTCTCCCTATTGGAAAGCAGGTGACTCAGCAGTGCAGGGGTACTGACGTGTCACAAAGAGAAAAACCACTCAAGGGAAACGTTGAATGAAAGATCACTTATTTGCTAAAATTCTATTATTCAAATTCTTACTGATATTCTGCTAACCTCTAACCCCTGAAATAATTCTATAGTGCAAGAACAGAGTGATGCAATTACATATGGATCACTAGATTTCTTATAACTCCTTGACTTACAAATGTGAAAGACATATGGAAGTGGATAACTGAGTAGCTTGCACTCACAAAAGGCGGTATTAAGTTCCCATAATATCTCCTATTTAGTGTTCTTCCTTGAGTTATAGCCTAAGTTACTAATATGGTATTTTAAATCTTAAAAAGAAATGTGATGCTTTGTGCATTGCTGCGTAAAGGAAGGACAGAACTGGAATGGATGACCCAGAAGGTCCTTTCATTCTTGAGTTCCTGAAAAATGGCAAGTTGCCTTGAATGGAAAAGTTAAGTATTTTTGCTAGGAAAAACATGATTTGAGGGTTTTAAATCATCCTTTTTCTGAATGAAATGTGTAATGAATGCAACCCACAGCTGAAAAGTCTGCATTTCTTCATAACACATTTTTGTGAAGAAAAAGTAGTCTTGATCCTTACACATGGTAGCAACTTACTAGAAATTTAACTATACTTTAAGTCTTCTGTTAGAGTCCAAGATAAGAATATGGAGGGAAAACTGGCTTGACCATCAGACACAAGACATGTGCCAAGTAAGAGGTGTTTTTACAATGAAATACATCTTGTTTTAAATAAACAATGGGTGACCATTCAGTCTGTTTTCCCTTTGCCTATTTGAAAAGTGCTGAAATAGAAGAAAAGGAAGGATATAGCACTTTCAGAAATAATTTAAAAGAGTAAGACTAATAATTACAGTGAAATGTTCCAGAGTGTTTTATTCAGTTAGCACAAAGGGTAATAAGAGCAGATGTTGTTCCAGTCCTTACAATTCTTTAGCTTATATTGATGTACAATGAAGAGAACAAAAGATAATTAATGGTCGACGAAGACGACACTCTGAGTAGTAAGCTGATGTCTCAGCATCCATCTTCACACTGATCAATATTAGAATCTATAACTTCACCGGTTGTTTTATGAGGTCTTTAACAAAAAGGACACAGAATTACCAAGATCATAAAAAAATGTATTTCACTCTTTTGTGGCTATAGCCTCATTGTTCTGCCTAGGAAAGGACACTATGATTCCTCTATGTCATAGCCCATTCTGAATAGGGAGGTATCTGTGTTAATTTTCAACTTGCCATCAGTGTAGTTGTCTCAAGTGGAAGGATCCTTCTCTAAGCCAGCTGGCCTATAAAACAAAATTCTTCCTGACCTCCTGGCAGGATGTGTGCTCCAGGCCTTGCCTGGGCACATGGTGCCATGCAGAGCTGCCAGGCTGCAACTAACCAACCAAGCACATGCTCTGCCTGGGCCTTGGCTGGCAGGAATTTAACCAGCTCTAGCCTAAAGCAGCTTGGACACAGCAGTGTTCTTGCTAATGAGCTCTGCCTCTCTCATAGGTGTCACGCAGAGCACAGCCCCCTCGGGCTGCAGCTACACGGTTCAAGCACCAGCTTTGGATGTCAGGGAAGTGGAGTGATGTTTCACATCTAGTTCCTCTGTGGCAGCAGGATATTTGTAAGCATATAACCAGGCAAGCATTTTGTAACTTTTAAAAACCTAAAGCCTATGAATGGTTTTACAGGCAGAAACTAAACCACAAGTTCTTCTGTAGCTAAAGTTAGATGGTATGAATCCTATGGCTGTCACAGCAGGATTTGGAGGGGAGAAAGCACTGAAAACCTCAGGCTAAAACATGGGAGAGACAGAGTTGCTAAGAAGGGATGGGCTAGAAATTTTGCATGGTCAAAAGCAGTGCTGCCCTGAAGTCAACACACTCAAGAGTGCAGGAGATGGGGACCATGTGCTCTGTTTTGAGCTAGCACTGCTCTGTGAGCATGCTCAGTTTAACAGTCTTTCAGCTTCCCTTGACCTAATCAGATGATCAGCTCTTTGGAGCATGGGTTGGTCCCGGCTCATCTTTCCCAGAGCATGACATGATGAGATGCTGATCTCCTATAGGAGATGCAGACCCTGCAGTAATGTGGCTTGTACTATGTTTAGAAAGCCAGATGATCCCCTGTCACATTGGAAAAGACCATCCCCTGGCAATGCCAGCTCTGAAAACCTGCACACGTGCCCTGTACTAGGATACATGACAGATTTTGATCTGCAGTCTTGTGTGCTCTGTGGTTGTTGCTGGCTAACAGCACCTGCATCCATATATGACAGGTTCTGGGCTCCAGACCTCACAGGTGTGAGATTACAAGGTGTAAAAAAGCAATTTCACATATTTTTAGAGGTTTTGAACATACACACACACACACCGCCCCATCTCCCAAGTGCTTGTACACATTACAAGGCAAGGCACCTGTAGATTATGGGAGATGTACTGTTCTATTGGATGTTGTGTGGAATGACTTCAGTGCCGTGAATACAGATAAAATGTTTTCTTTCCTTTTTAAATGTAGAAAGTTAAGATGGCTTCTTTTATTGTTCCCTGTAGCTGAGAAGAAAAGGGACTCCATCTGGGTTCAGGAATTCCAAGGGCAATGTCCCTGTCCTGGCTCAGTACTGTTTAGCATGGTTTGGGTGCAACACAGACCATGGTGATGTTGGGGTGGGGGAAAGAGTATGTCCTTGGTTTCAAGGAGTCCAGCCCCTGATTTGGGTAGAGTTGGCATTGCTGAGCAAGTGCATCAGAGAAACAAGTCAAGTTTACCTAGAGGTTCAATTTCTGCAAATAAGGACTTTCTCAGTGCCCAGTAAAACCCTCTGGAACTGTAGAAAAGAAAATGTTCTCATCTAAACCCATGGAGAAATCTAGAGAAAATCTGAATCTTGTGTAACATTTAACACAGGTATAATTTTACAGCTTTAGATTATTGAAATATGTATTAAGCTCTCTGCCTGTTCATATTATTACTGGGAACTAATTGACTTACTCCTAAGCATTAATGGCATGTATATTGAATATTTGCATGGGGTGCCAAATTATATAAGAGAAAAATTTTTCTTTCTCTATTAATTTGTTGCTTTTGAGTCAGCAGTTTTATTTTCTTACATAAGTATTTCTCCAGACTCAGTCTTTTCAGCAAAACAACACATGCTAAGGTGCTGAATGACCTCTACTAGCAGAATTTCTTACATTCTTCTCTATTTTTTAATGCATGGCTGTTGTCACAATTCACTAATATCACTAATAAGTACAATATATAGATAGATAAATATCACTAATAGCATTTGTAAGAAGTGGGGCTACAGTCTAATCCAAGCAAGTCTCAATTGATGCTTAAGTGCATGAGTTCTAATTAATGTAATGAAAGCGGAATCTGATTGCCCAGAAAACTCCATAGAAATCTTTAGGTGGGAAGAGATAGGCAAGCTTCTGCAGAGCAGAACTGTTGGGTTCCTTAGTAACTACCAAGGACGCTATGTCAGAAAGCTGCTGTGTTCTGGTTAGACTGAGGGAAGCTGGAGGTGGAGTGCATCAGATGATGAGTGTCCAGCCAGGCCTCAGCTGTTTCTCTACCTCAGCCCAAAGAAATTCTGCTGGTCCTCCACATTTTGCTGTGTCACCACCACTTCATACTGTTACTAGCCTATGCAGTGCACCTGCCTTAAATTTCCAGGGAAGGCGGTTTTCTGCATTCTGCTGTCTGACTGTGGTGATGAGGACTCTCACTAGAGCCAAAGCAGATCCCCATGGTTAAGACACAGTTCAATTTACTTCTCGGTCTCTGTACTTAAATGAACGATATAGAATATTAATCGGAGTCAACTAAAAGGCATAGACCTGGTAAGCCTTGTACCCTTGCCTCTTGCCACCTCAATCACCCTGAGCTTGAGCTCAACATAATACTTCCTGAAGTGTTCCATTGCCTCTCCTTGTAAATGCGAGGTACTTCTTTCGTTCTAGTAAGCTATGTGTTTCTCAGGTAATTTGTACAAAGTGTTTTAAGAAATCAATATACATAATAAAATAGAGCTTAAAAGGACTCCAGACTGCCATCTAACACTGTGACACTTGAATTTCTTCAGTGCACATGAACAACAGCTTGCAGAAGCAAACTCATTTTAGGCGGAAAAGACACAACCCACCACCTTTACTACTGGCCCCTCAGCAAAACCCTTTTGTGTCTCTATGAGGCAGGCCCAAGCAAGCATGAACCTAACTTCTAAAGTTAACCCTTCAGGTTTTCCCACTGGTTTGATCTTGAGGGCAGTTAGTGCCTCAAGCAGGGCTAGCAGCTTTCCCTCTTAACCCTTGGGATTTTACCTTTCCATTGTCCAAGCAGAGGTGGCCCCGGTAATGTGGACAATACTTAATGAATTATCAACATGTCAGAGCAAAGTTGCCAATTTGCTTCATTGCTACCTTAAAGTACTTGCAGACAAATAATTTCTTCGTTGGAGGAGGGGAGAAGAGATCCCAGAGCAATGGAAACAGAAAAATTAATCTGCATGCCTTTTGTTTTCTTTTCCAGATACCTCCATCATCTACCCTTCTTGATGTGAAACACAAATTTCACAAAGCATGTAAGTATTATGGCTAGCAGGCTGGAGGCATAGTTAGAGGCCTTTCAAGTTGGAGAAGTTTTCAGATTTATTTTTCATGAATTCTCACATTAGAGCTGAGACTGCCTTGACAGCTTCAGTGGTAAATAAGAGCAGTGTTTGGACTAAAGTTCTACTATAGCTACAGCAGATGTGAGAGGCTGGAAGGAGAGGACTGCATAATTTATGACTGCCAGCCCATGAAGGGCAATACCTTTCTATCCTCTTTTTAACATTACACAGTGTCAACTCAAGACAAGAGTGGCATTTTCCCTCACAGTGTTATATTAGATAAGTTTCGATTACATTAGACTTCTTCAAGCTTGCCATAAACGGGCCATGTAAACCAAATAATTTCTGTAGTGGGGAACTGAAATGCAGAGCGATTAAATGACTTACCTGGAATTGTGCAGGCAATCTGACAGACTTCTCAACTGACTCAGCCATGTCCAGTTCCTTACTGGTCAGGGTAACCTCCCTTTCCCCTAATACCGCTTTTTTTTGGTTTTCATATCCATGAGGAGGGGAGATAATTTTTTGCCCATACAAACAGATACAAACTTCACATGAGAAGAGATTAGAGCAATTATACTAAAAAATCCTTCTTTTCTTCCTGCCAGAGAATGGAGCAGTTTTGCTACATGATTCCTTTCTGCCTTCTCCTAGCTACACACCTCTAGCACTTATTAGAGGAAGGTGGTTGGAAAAGTGGAATAAAGAGAAACTAAAATAGCCCAGCATCGAAGTTTGATGGAATTTACCATTATCCACTGAATCCTGAATTGTCAGGATTTTGGGTAGTGGGGCCAAATGTATGTGAAACCTACAGGATGTGTATGTGTGTATAGTATGCCTCGAGTTCTGAAATGCTGAAATGCTAAAATGCTGCTGTATCTGTGTTTGTAGAGATCCTAACTGTGCCACCCTTGCTCCTAGACTGAGAAATGTTTCTTTCAGTCCTGCCTGTGGGAAGTGAAGTGTACTTGTCATGAGGATTGGTAACCTTGAGTGTCACCCATATTTGAGATGTGCAGGTCTATGCAAGGCCTGTTAACTTGTACTGGACTTCTTAAAACTGCAAAGGTATTTAGTTGAGTAGAAAAAGATGCAACAAGAATTGAGAGTTGTAAGTGAAGGCCAGAGAAACTTAAAGAGTATATTCAAGTAAAAGCTAGATTCCTTTTGCAAAAAAAAATAAAAATCTTTAGTCAGACACTGAAGAGGTCAAAGTAGGGTAAGTAGAAGAAATATTTGCTTCTCCTCTGTCCTTAGAAATTTATTAAACACTAAAGCTGAAGGCTTCTTTGGTTGCACAAAAGTTCAGTTGATGAAGCAAAAGGCTATTAACTGTTCTAAAACTACTTGTTTTCACTTCTTGTAAGGCCTTGTAAAATGCAAAATGGTAAAAGTTCAAAAACCTCAGAACAGAATATGAAGAGACTGAGTGCACAATTTTTAATATTTCAATAAGAGCATGTCTTCTCATTAGTTTGTGAGAGTCAGTGTATTTCTGCCTAGACTCTCTTGAATCAACTGAAACTAGATTTTTATTGATGCAGCTTAAATCAGCTGAAGATCACTGGCACAGAGGTTTATGTCAATTTAAATCTAATGAGGTTTTCAATGGATTTGGGCTAAAATGGTTCAAGTCTGTGTGTAAGCCATTTTAAAAGCACCTGTTTTCATATTTAGACGTATCTTACTCCTCAGATACTCCCAGTGATGTAGGTGGAGCTGAGTAAAAAGGAAGACAGTAAGCAATGCAACAGAGCATGGAAGGGCTGGCATGGGTCCTCAATTCTTTTTCACTTTTCAATTTCAATTTTTCAGTTTTTCAATTTTCAGTTTCAGTTTTCATTCCCAGGAGTACACTGTGTCAGCGTCCTGTGTCCTTTCTTCCCATTCCAGCTCATTGCTTTGATCTCTTTCTTAGTTCAGCCTAGATGTTGCTCTCTTATGAGGTTCTCCCCTCCTCCTCCTCCTTTCCCACTTGCAAAGAACAAACCTTCCCTTTTTTCTCTTCATATAGTTTGGAGGATGGCAGCTTATAGATTACAGTTGTTTTAGATGAGAGCTGAGAAGGGGCTGAGGCTGATCTGTAGATGCATTTGTTAGGCATGCTATTTCATACTAGCTCATGCATTCATTTCTGTCATTTCTGTGTGCCAGACTCACGTGTTCCCCTATAATCTCTTGCTAAAACACACTCCTACGCGCACACCCTTACAGTCTCCCTGTCTTCATACATTCTCCTTTGATCACCCATGCAATTAAGCTTTCTCCTCAGCTGGTATCTTGTCAGTCCTTCAGTGAGAGGAGCCCCTGTGCAGCGATTTCACAAGCACCGTTTCTGTCACCGATCACTTTTCACTGCCTTATTCAAGAAAGGAGGAAAAAGACTGAATTATGAATTGCAGCACAGGAAGCTGTTAATCATTAAAATTAAAGATGCAAGTGACACTTAACATCTTGCTGCTCGGTAGTTTCTCAGTCAGTCAAACATTAGTTTGGATATGTGCTTATACAAAAGGCAGAATATGGACTTAGAAGTCCAGGAACAAATACTCCTCAGGCCTCACTTCAGTAAAATGGTCGCTACTGAAAGAATCTCGGGCAAAGTCTAACTTTGTGCTTTCTGTGGCACTGAGTTGAAGGGGCCAATCTGTTTTATCACAGGAGGGTCAGAGATCTACGAGCTCTTAGTGAGGAATAACTAATTAAGGGAAACTACCATTTCAGTGGGAATTCAAGGGCTGTCTCCAGACTGAAGACTGCTGTTTTGTATCAGCCCACAGTCACTGTAGCCGCTGCCCCTGGCAGGGACTGGCAGCACCAACCAGGGTCAGCACAGAACAGCAGTTTTCCTGTTGCAGCCGTCAGCTCTACAGGGGCTTTCTGTAACAGATGTTAGATCCAGGCTGTCATGCTTAATAGCAAGCATCACACCTGCCCACCATAAATCTGTCTAATCCTTTTTAAACCTACTTACAGTTTTGACCTCAGCAGAATGCTCTGGGGAGGACTTCCACAGTAAAAAGTATGGTGAGGACAAAAATACATTTTCTATACTGGCATCATACAAATGTCCACACTTCTACAGCTTGATGTTTTCTGCCTGAAATTGAGTGGCAGCTGTTTGCCTGGGTGTTACTGGCCATCATACTGTATTATCTAAGGTATAGTCAAAGAAGCCTCAATCAAACAGGTGCAATGCACGAGGTGACTTAACTACAATTTTCCTCATTCCTTTGGCTAAGTGGCAGAGGTGAAAAATACCCAAAACTTAAGTGTATTAAAAGGAAGCCTTTTGTCCCATTTTCTCAGTTGCTTATAGTAAGTTAGTTACCTGGTACTTCTTTATCTATCAAGATTATGTTTTCATTGGGGAAAGAAATACCTTGTAGGCTGAACTTTGCAAGTTCTTGTCCTTGGCCATAACTCTTTACCTTTAATTTATTTTTATCTTTGCAAAATGTATCGAGCTGGTGGGAGAGGAGATCTTACAAATAGAAAATGAAAAACTGTAATAATAATGCTAATTAAATTATCACATAACTAAAATAAAATACCTCTAGAACAGGTAATAATAGTGGAATCAGTGATCATTAATTTTCAAGGTTACTGCAGGAAAGCTGCTGAAAAAGCTCTTGAAAGAATTGGAAGAACAGAAAGGAGAAGGGAAATTACCGTAATAGCAATACTGTAACAAACTCATGGATGCAACCTCCTGCACAAGGAGGTAGCACAACTAAAGCTACTCTTTGAAGTCAGAAGAGTGAGCTTAGGGAGTCCAGAAATTGCCCTGTAGACAGAAGGATCAGGCAGAGAAGGAAGGGCAGATTGGAGGAAGCCTGGCACTAGGTGGCAGGAAGAAGGGAAGTTGAAAAGAGAACTTAAAGCATCACGTGCAGAATATCCCGATTTGCAGAGGGGAATGAGGTGCTCAAGGAATAAGGAACCTTACAAGCTGCCAGCTGTCCCTATAAAATATTAACTCCTAATTCTTTAGCTCCAAAATTGCAACTCCTCCCCCCATGTAACAGATGTTACATATGGTATTTAAAATAAGCAATGTCAATGAAAGTAAATAATTAAGAAATAAATTGTCAGCAGATGGCACTCAAGAATAAATAGCATAATTCCTGGACACTATGAAACTTTAGAATTCTGCCAGAAAAGCTTCCAACTGCTTCTCCTAGGTATTTCTATAGCAATCCTAAGAGGTGTTTTTCCTGGAAAACCACTGAAATATTTTCTGTTGCTTTCCTCTAGAGAGAGGACAAGGAGAAAGACAGTGCAACTTCTTCTTCATGGTGGAGACCAATCTCTCTTTTAGCCTTCTCCTTAGAGGCTGTAGGACAAAGTGTTACAGTGCATTCATCTGCCAGGTTTTACCTACTGCTCTTATCTTGCACGTTCCCCAGAAGCCATAGGAGAACAGACCCTTAGATGTGATCACCCTGCAGTCCACCTGGTCAGAACTTATTCTATCTGACTCCTGTGCAGGCCCTTCCAACACGCCATTTCCCTGAGTCTATCAAACACTCCCACTGACTTCCAAATGTCTGGAATAAGATCTTTATTTTCTAATGCAAGGAAATACCTTACCATCTCAGAGGACAAACATAAGTAAAAGCACCATATCAAACAACTCTTTTCCAGCTTCATGGGAGGCCTCTTCATAATCTCCCTCCTCCTTTTCTCAAAATTGTGTGTGACTATCTCCAGCTCACTTCTCCCCCCAGCTGCTGTTAGTAGTGCTCAGCTCAGCCAGTGCTGAGCAGCTGGAAGGAGAGCAGCATTTTAAAACCAACAGGTTATTGTTCACCCAAACTCCTGAAGCAGATCTTTAAAACACAGAATAGTGGAAGCCAAGCTGGACTGGTGAAGAGCAAGGAAGTGACTCTCTGATTGCTTAGAAATCACAAGGCAAACCTTGTGAGATGAGCTTAAGGCACATGATGTACTAAAGCTAATCTTTTAGCAGAAGAGGTCCTCTTTTTTCTCTCCTTTTCCAAAAGCCTGCTAAGGCTTTTCACACTCTGAATCAGCAACTTTTCTGTTTTTAATGATACCTGAGAGCTAGTAACATGATTCCAAGAGCAAGAGCAACAGCTCCATATTTTACCAGGCCAGTGCTAAAATGCAGAATCTGGGTACAGAGCTGCTGCTGGAAAGGATGAATGTTCATACTGCATCATGTAATTCCCTTCTAGAGGCTGGCTGTGATGTTAAACTGCAAGGCTCAGAGAGGTGAGAAAGGACGCTGTGGGGATTAGTCATTAGGACCAGTACCAAGGAGGATGGTGACTGCTAAGCCAGTGCCTTGCTTACCAGCTCTGTATAATCAGGACTGTCTGATCACACAGTCTTGCTGAGAACCTGCAGCTCATCTGATTTCTCCACACTGTATATTACAGCTGGATTCTCAGGTTGAAGAAAGTTAATGAAATCTGTCAATTTTGATGCCTTCAGAGGCTCATGTGCCCAATGAATACACCTGCTGAGGACTCACAGAAGATGAATTATGCTATTTGTGGCTCTCCCAAGCTGACTTCGTAGTCTCGGCCTGTCAATCAACCAGGAGCCCTTCACATGTCTCACAAACTGGAGACCTAAACAAGTTATATCTAGGGCATAGAGCCTTCCAGAAGGATCTTTCTTCTGCCCTATAATAGGAGATCAGGCTTTGAAAAAGCCAAAATTTAGGGAAGAAGTTGACAACTTGATCCTGTCATGAGTAGCCTTGAGAAGGATTCACTCCCTGGACAGAAAGGCAGCTGCAAAGTCTGTGGCTTTAAACAAATCTCAAACTCCTTCCCATTTTTATTCTAAGTAGTTTACACTAGTCCAGAGTCACAGCTCAAATCCATATATGAACGAGTTTTCAAAGGGACAGGCAATACCCTGCTGTGCTGGCTGTCTGACTGCAGAGCTCATAGACCCAGTGTTACATCCCCAGTGTAGATTTGCACAGCACATTGGGTTGGCAGTTACATACAACTATTGTTTGCAATAAATTTTCCCCTCTCTGCATCCATAACAACTCAATTGGAAATTGACAATGAAGGCGAATCACTAGGGATGGGCAGTTATTGAAATTGGGCACTAAGAAGTACAGTGATTTCATCTGGGTAAATTGCTCATTCATCTGTATGGACTTTGTAAATGAGAATGACTAGATTAGGAGGAAACATGATGCTATTTATTTCATATTGTATTTAGAATTTATTTTTCTTCTGAATCACACAGCAATAGAAGACAAGTTTATGATGAATTTCAATATCCCTCAAAAGACACAACCCTAAGCTCTTTTTACTTCTCTATGCCAGTCAACACAACTCAGTTAACTAGAAACTCCTTGAATTTCTTTTCACTGCCACAGTGAGGCTTGTATATATTTAAACTCTACTTTTTGTTTTGCAAGGCTAAACACAAAGTGAGCAACAGCTCCTGCCACAAAACTCAAACCAGTCACTACTACCTTCCTCCCCAGGTCACAATCAGAGATCTAGTCTGTGAGTAAATTGCTTCCTACCTCTGCAATGTGTGCATGTCAAAACAGAGACCTAAATTCTTGTCTTGGCTTGCTCCTTCAGCCATGAGGCCAGCCTGTCCAGTAGGCTTCATTCATTTCTGATCTCTGCAAGAAGTATCAGGAAGGCAACATGCTCTCAGCTTGTTTGTGGCATATCTGTGAAAATGTTGCATTTGGCATAGACCAAATACAACAGTCTGTCTGCTGGTACACATTTACATAACTTGAATTATATCTTAGCTGTCAAAATAATTGAAGCACATCTGTGAAAGCTGTAAATACTTTCACTTCTTTTGTAATAACCAATCAGGAAATGAGAATTGCATCATTGACCTAACACAGTTAAAAGAAAGAAGAAGACAAACTGAGTTAGCCTTATAGAATCATAGAATGATTAGAGTTGGAAGGGACCTAAAGATCATCAAGTTCCAACCCCCCTGCCATGGGCAGAGACACCTCCCACTAGACCAGGTTGCTCAAAGCCCCATCCAACCTGGCCTTGAAAACTTCCAGGGATGGGGCATCCACAATTTCTCTCTGCAACCTGTTCCAGTGTCTCACCACCCTCATAGTATAGAATTTCTTTCTAGTATCTAATCTAAATCTCCCCTCTTCCAATTTAAAGCTGTTATCCCTTGTCCTGTCACTACGCTTCCTGACAAAGAGTCCCTCTCCACCTCTCCTGTAGGTTCCCTTCAGCTACTGGAAGGCTGCTATAAGGTGTCCCCAGGGCCTTCCCTTCTCCAGGCTGAACAAGCCCAACTCCCTCAGCCTGGAGAGAGTGCTCCATTCCTCTGTTCATATTCATGGCCCTCTGCTGGACCCATTCCAACAGTGCCATGTCCTTTCTATGTTGAGGNAACTTCATCCACCAGCTCCCTCAGGACCTCTGTATGGATTTCATCAGGTCCCATGGACTTATGCACCTTCAGGTTCCTTAGGTGGTCTTGAATCTCATCTTCTCCTACCACAGGCAGTTCTTTCTCAGAGCCCCTGATTTTAACTTCTGTGACTTGAGCAGTGTGGTTAGTGACCTTGCCAGTGAAGACTGAGGCAAAAAAGTCATTCAGTAGCTCATCCTTGTCCATATCCTGAGTGGCCAGGTCTCCCATTTTCTCCTGGAGAGGGCCCACAGCTTCCCTAGTCTTGCTTTTGTCCCTGCCATATCTATAGAAGTTTTTTGTATTGTCTTTGATGTCCCTGCCTGGCTAGATTCAGTTGTATCTGGGCTTTCGCTTGCCTGATCTCGTTCCTGGCCACATGGACAGTTTCTTTATATTCCACCCAGTCTACCTGTCCTTGCTTCCACACTCTATAGGCCTCCTTTTTAGTCTTGAGCACGTCCAGCAGTTCCTTTGTCATCCACACAGATCTTCTGGCTATTTTGCCTGACTTCCACCTCCCCATCTGTCCTTCCTGAAGAGTCTATATCCCTCCATTCCAACACTCCAGTCATTAGAGCCACCCCACCACATTTCTGTGATACCAGTAAGATCATAGCCCTTACGATTTTCATCTTCAAAGTGATTGAAAAATTACATTATACTTGGATCCCAATCTATCTCTTTCTTTTTTTTTCTTTTTTGGGATGCAACTCTCCTGAGCTTAGAGTGGGTGATACTTAAATATTAACCAGCTCTCTTGGGCCCCTCTCCTCTTCAGTTCTTTTTCCCATGCTACCCTGCCAATCAGGTCTCATAGGAGTCCAAAGCTCACTCTCCTGAAGTCCAGGGTAGTGAACTTGCTGCACACCTTCCTCGCTGCCCTAAGAATCTTGAATTCTACCATTTCGTGATTGCTTCAGCCTAGGCTACCCTTGAGTTTGACATTCCCCACCAACCCCTCCTTTTTGGTAAGGACAAGATCCAGCACAGCTCCTTCCCTCGTTGGCTCCTCAATCACTTGAAGAAGAAAGTTATCATCAACACATTCCAAGAACTTCCTGGATTTCTCATGCCCTCCTGTGTTGTTCCTTCAACAGATATTGGGGTTGTTGAAGTCACCCATGAGGACCAGGGAGTGCAAGAGCGATGCTGCTCCTATCTGTCTATAAAGGGCCTCATCCTTCCTGTCACTCTGATCTGGTGGTCT
>VZTM01008313.1:73013-100862 GCA_013400555.1 Jacana jacana
TCACTCTGATCTGGTGGTCTGTAGCAGACCCCTACTATAACTATCATCTGCCCCTGTGCTCCCTTTAATCCTGACCCATAAATTCTCTGTCAGGTCTTCATCCATGCCCAAGTGGAGTACCACATACTCCAGCCGGTCATTGACATAGAGGGCAACACCACCTCCCCATCTGTCCTTCCTGAAGAGTCTGTATCCCTCCATTCCAACACTCCAGTCATTAGAGCCACCCCACCACATTTCTGTGATACCAATAAGATCATAGCCCTTACGATTTTCATCTTCAAAGTAATTGAAAAATTACATTATACTTGGATCCCAATCTATCTCTTTCTTTTTTTTTTTTTTTTTTTTTTTTCCTCCCACATTCTGTGTTGGAATTGTAGAAAACCAGTTCTTGCCAATTTTCAAAAGGGACAGACAATGAATGCAGAGCTCCAGCTGCAATCATAGTGGTGTAGCCTTTGGGTAGCCCTGCAGAAGATGCCATGCATATCCTGAGCTGTGGTCATAACCCTCCCATTCGAGCCTTGGCTTATATGTCTCTTGTTGACACTGCTAAAGCCGAGAACTTGCATTTTGACATTTCTACTTGGGGTCCTGACATCAGACTTCTTGCTCCTAACTGTCAGACTTAATAATGAGATCAAACACTAGACTAGGCACCTGCAGTTCATTTTTGCTGAGCATTTGAATCACATTGTAAACTGTGGAGAAAGAACTATTAAATCTGAAAAGCATCTGATCATATATCCCTGTAGGTTTGCTTTTTGAAATGTATATGTGGTTAGAAAGAATATTTTCATTATGTACTGAATTTGGAAACTATGGTTGAGGTTTGGTTTAGAAGCAGTGCACTTAGTAACATACAACCTTAAGCAAGACTTTTAAGGTCAGATTTTCAAAGCATTTCAGTCTTCCATAGACAACAATGAAAGCCAGAGGGCCAGCTGGGACTTCTGACGTCTCATGATTCACACTGAAATGAATGTGATGTTTAAAACCTAGGGCTTAAGACTTGGTTCAAAACCAGTGAGAGTCATGCTATTGACTGGGGTGAGTTGTGTGCTAGACACCTCCCTTTCAAGCTTCATTTTCTCATCTATAAAATAAGAATAATTAACCTGCCTTTCATCCACCTTGGGATCTTTTGTCTGTTTTGGCTGTGATCCCGTAAGGAACATTTGGGACAAAGAATGACAAATGTATGCCTAATCACCTATTGAACCGAAGGGAGTAAGGTGACTAAAACACAAAAGCCAGGCTATTCGTTAGTGCTCATAGAAATAAGATGACCTTCAGAAAAAGTAGCAATATTTAAACCAGCAATAGAAAAAGTGAAGATCAACTTGAAGTCTTTAATGGAAATTCACATCATTTCTCTTTTTTTTTTTGGCAACTGCTGCATCTGATGTTACTGCATTTCATTAGCAGGATTACAGATATCATTTCAGATGAGTAATGTAATAAAAGAAAAGGCAGCGAATCTATTGAGATGTAGCTGGAAGCAGAACTGGCCCCCTCTGCTCTCTGGGATATTCTTCCCAGCTGAGATTTACAGGGCTCTAACAATGCATCCCAAATGACATCCTATGTAAACAATTAGAGAACAAATGTGAGATGCTATTTAAATGCCTCATTAAGAAAAGGAAATTTCATTGCTAGAATCTTTGCTTTTCTTGCTTTTGCAGTAGATTTAATTGACACATCTAGATGAGAAACAACAAAATTTGTTTATCAGAATTGCCTGTTAGTTATGTTTCTTACATTAGTGCTTGTGGCTCAACTGAGAAAAAGACAGAGCAAGGCCCTATAGAAATAATCCAGGGGCTAGAGAATGCCTCGTATCAGGTAAAATGAAGAATGAAAACCTACTGAACTGTTAATAGAAGATGCTAAACTGGTTTTGTTTTTTAAACAGCACCTTCATCAATTTAAAACTTGGTATCACATTTTTGCCTGAAGAACAGATAGGCTTGCAGTGTTAACCTGGGTTTACTGTTCATTCAAGGAAATCAGGATACTAAAAGCCACAGCAGGTCTTCGTGATTATGAAAGAATCTCATGTCCATTAATAAGACAGATGCCTGTTGATTATGGCAGGATCAAGATCACTTTAGGCGTTTAAACATGCTCTGCATCTACATCCTGTGCATTTGGACAGCAGAGTTGGGCAGATGGCTTCACAGAACGATTCAACAGCTTCTCGTACAAGGAGCTGTACAGAATGGATCTGAGTGGAATGTCCCAGGCAATTCTTGTGAAACAGAGCCAACAGGCACTGGATAACAGAAAAGGAAGTGAATCTCCTGTGCCTGAATGAAAGGAACCTCCCTCCTTGGAAAACTCCGGGAGAGCATGAGGAAAAAAATGACAAGGCCTGTGGTATCATCTCTGCTAGACAGGTTAGAGAAGAGGCAGCAGCTTCAGCTGCTAAATTCAGACTTTCCCCCAGGCCTTCTCTACCACATGGCTTCCCTGGCTGTGCTTCTGCAGCCCCCGGCTTCCACAGGGCCAAGATGAAGTGGGACATAAAAAGTAGCTTTAATTCTAGGTGTAGGGTCAGCTAAGCAGGGTAAGAGCAAAGGAGACTTCAGACCTGAAGGTGAAGGTTGTCACCCTGTGACAATGACTTGTTTTGCATTTGCTTACACATGTGCTCTGTCTTCTATTTGTAGCTGATTTACATATTTTCCTGTTTGGAGAGGGAAAAGAAACCCAAATAACAATCAAAGTAAGGAATTTTTCAAACAAAACTTGATACTTACCATTGGAAAGAGAAGCCAGTCTCTGAACTGGTATGGTGTTTCTGCTACGACTTTCTCTTTCAAATTATTTTAATCTTTTTTTAATGTTTGAAAACAAGCAAACACATACACAAATTGATAGGGCCATTGAAAACTTGGAAAGCTTAGCACGTAGCTAGGAGCAGATGGGGACTTCTCTGAAACATGCTCATCTTTACAATAGAGCAATACAGTTTTTCCTGGAATACATAACAACTTCAGTATCCATTACATAAGAATAGTGGCTGCTGTATTCCCATGTAGAAAGCTTACCATATGTCATTTAGTTTGACCATTGTCAAGAACCATCTTAATTTACACTGAGATGACAGCGCCTTCGTTGAAGGAACATTTCTGGTCCTTAAAAAACCCAACACTTTTCTTGAGGTTATGAAGGTCTATCATAAACTTTCCATTTTGAACTGAGTAGCTGTGTGAGTCCAAACACACTGGATTCACTTCTGGCTAGATGCCTTGATGTGAGGCAAGCTTTGAATGTGGCAAAGTATAGCCACGTTTCCTGTACGATCTGAAAAAGATTTAACAGGTAAAGGTACAAGCATTTGATCCCAGGGGAATGATGTGTACTTTTGTATGTACTTTTCTGCATTTTTGGTTTTAGATAAACTTTTTAATTATTTAGCATACACCTTGGAAATTCTTAACGTCTTCACCTCTTTTATTGTTGCTGTTGTGATGACATATATTGGATGTGGTTTTATGGCTGCAGCCTATCCAGTAGCTTGTTTTCAACGCACATTTTCATTTTGACTTGTTTTTCGGGTAATAAAGCTCATACTTCTGTTTTCCCTTCAAAATGAATATCAGAGGTACCCTGTTTTACAATGAAAATTTACAAATTGAGAAAACTAAGTCATGCCTAGCATCACTTAATGAGAGTGGATTTTCTTCTTAAGGCAGGCAAACAACTTCATAGCCTGACAACCAGAACTTCAGACAAAGAAATAAAGTTTATATTCTAAATTACTTCATAACTGTGGTTAGAAAAAGTAAAATGAGAACTGTACATGGAATACAGAGGCTGAAAAAGAACCAGTAAGACAGTCACTGAGAACTTTTTTTTTTTCTGGTTTTGAATATGTAACCTCAATTTGTCCATAAACAACTCTGAATTCTGAAAACAAGAAGGCATGTTTCTATGGCATCAAATGTATTTTTTAAAACTTTCAACTAATTCTGCTGCAAATAAAAAAGCCAGCTCCAAAAATTGTTACCTTAAATTGCTACAGAAATGGAATAAACAGAGGGTTATGCCAGTAGTTTATTTGCTTTAAACAATGTATGTTGCTCTGGTTTAAATACATATTAATGGGAAGGCAATATTTTCTTTATATATTCTGCCATTAGAGCACAAGTTCAGAGTTCACAAGCAGTCTGGATGAGTTGTGGCTATAGCATTTACAGAGGAATGCTATAGGAATATATAGGAATGATGAGTAGAGGTGTTCAAAGACCAGTATGCTTTATAGATTGGGATGAAACATTATCCCTCAAGTATGAGAAGGAACATACTCAGCAAGCAACATCACCATGGCCAAGTCGTTCATGGGCTCTGTCTGTATAACTGTGGAAGTTGGAAGTTTGCCAATCATTTTTAAGCATGTTACACTTCTTTCTACATGACTGTCTTGTGGCTGATGTGCAGAAAGCCTGCCCAGGCTTTTTTCTTGCTGAGAGACATGGGATGGTGACTCCTGTGCTCACCACATGGGCTAGAGCATCAATCATATTGTGCACGGGAGGTGACTTGGAGTCAAACTTTTTTGCTGTTTGGCCTGGCAATGTCTGTATTCACTGGAAAGGTACTGTACACTCCTTTCACTGCATTGGGAAGAGCAGTTCCCAAAGCCTAACGGCAGTGGTTCTGAGACACTGATGCCTCTGCTCAACCTAGCAGGGTGGTGGGATGCGGATATTAAACCAGGCAAAATAAACTTCTCCCAGGAAGGACATGGGAACATGACTGAGCCTCTGGCTCACATCATACTAGCGTTTGATCTGCTGCAGAAGCAGGGCAGATCTGAGCTGCCTTTTCCTCATCATTCATGGAGAAACTACAATTTAGCCCTGTTATTAGTGGGGATTAATTTTCAGTGTAGTGAATTTACCAATGAATTTACGAGAAGTTAATTTGCACGAAGGAAGAAATCATGTCAGTTCAGTTGTGTTCAGTTAATCGTTAATGGCATTGGTGTGGCCATTAGATACAAAAAATGCATTGCTATTAGGGGTTAGCGAGGGAAGGCATCCTGATTTGATTAGATTAGATGCTGGAGAGAGCGCTATCCCATGGATAGTCAAATATTGAAAGAAAATTATAATTCATTAGCATACTTTATTAGCTAATTGACTAAGGAATGCTTTTAAAGAAACAGCTAGAGCCTGGGGTAGGACTCTCCTCTGCCCAGTACATGTGAGGTGGAGGCACAAATGAGCTTTGGAGCCACCTTTGCTGTATCAGCTGTGATTGCTGGACCACTAGGTACTTTCTGATGCTGTAATGTAAATCAGCAGGGCCCCAAGCCTGCTGTAACATGCACTGGTGCCATACAGCGTTCAGACAATACGCAAACAGCACGGGGTAAAGCAGTGATCTCACCAGTTCTCTGCTCTCTGCCACTTGTGCAGCTCTGTAGAGACCTGCTACCTAAATGTACTTAGCAGTCATGTCTAAGCAGAGGCAATGACCTGTCTTATCAGTGTCCTGAAAGACAGCATAGCTGTAACACTGCAAGACACAGCACTGTTTGTTCTCTCAGAAACTGGCACTGGCTGAACAGGAACAAAGGTTTTAAAAGAAACAACATTTTAAAATGGGCCTTTCTATCTTATTGCTAGTGATTTTTGAGACCCCAAGGATGGTCAGATACCTGTGTTTAAATGCTCTGCTTTGCTGCCTGGGAAGCCCATGGCTGAGTTGGCTACTGCCACGGCACTATAGGTATTTGAGCAGTTAAGAATTCAAATAGACAGCAACTGATTTCATAAACCATCAAACATTAAGCTGCATTTAAAAAAATCCCAGGTTAGAATATGGACAGGCAGATAGAGGCGGAAGGATATCTTGAGTGCTTGAAACTCATATTTAATTTGGCAAATATATGTTCCTTAATGTGCAGTTTCTCACGTTTGGATCTCCCCTTTGCATGAAGGCTTCACTGATTGAGTTTATATTTAGGAAGAGAATCCTGCTCAATTTCTTACATCCCCCTGATACCTCAGCAATTATCTTTGTTACCCTTTTCAAACTTGTAGTGACAGGAGAATCAAAGACAAAGATAACTGCCAGAATACAGGTCCTCAGTTGGCATAAATTACTCATGTCTCTTTCAATTGGGGTTGGCATTTCAGAGCCAGAACACAACTGTCTGCAAACACAAAGCAAACTCAGTGCTATTTCAGCGTGTGGACCACAGGACATAGTCCTGCCTGGGGGTCCCTGGTCAAAAGACTCCTCAAACTGATTATGCGGAGACCAGCTCCAGGCTTGTCAGAGTATCTATTTTCTTGTTTCTCTGTATTCTCTTCTATGGTTATTATTAATGAAATAAAGGATGAGCCTCATTCCCTTTCCTTTCTCTTGCCCACACACATTAATTTAAATGCAAATCCACACAGAAAGATCAAAATTAATTACACTTTCTGCAGTGGGCTACATGGAAAATTGAAATGCAGAGGGCTGAATTTTCTTTTTCATTCTCTCTCTCTCTTTTTTTTTTTTTTTTTTTTCTTTTGGTGCTGGAAAGGAGAAACAATGTAGCAAAAATATTAAAACACTCCTCTGAATGTTGCCTACTTGCTTGCTTTTAATGTCTGTTGCTTTTTCTTGTCTAAATTTGAACAGCTGCTTTCAGTGTTAAGCTGTTTCAGAAGGAAAATCGAAACCTTAATCTGCTAGTGACATAAATTGACCTCTAAATGACAAATAATATTCCGTTTACCACTAAAAACAATCGATCTTCATTAGGAAAAAACACTGCTGACTCTTAAAAAATTTGTCCATTATTGCCTGATCAGAATATAGCTAGTGTGAGATCATTATTTTTTGCAGGAGAAAAAAGGTGTGGAGGAGAGGGGTGTTCTGTTCCTCAGTAACTTCAGGCATTTATTTAACTCTTTTCAGTGAAAATGCAGTCATTGTATGCAATGTAATACTTTTTGCTATAGAGACATTAGGAATGCACTGAAAGCCTTCTGTATTGGGCTCTGTGGGGCTTCAGTGCAGGTGCCACGGTGACACATGACTTTATGTAGGAAAAATGGATGCTTGTAGTTGTTAAGCATTTAAGGCCAATGGGGACATTCAAATGGACAGCTAAACAGGAAGGATGTAGCCAGACTATTAGGCTATGGCTTACTTGCTTAGTAGTCTGTGGGAAGCATGTTGTTCTGTGCCTTGGACAGACCCTGTCCTTAGCACTGCTGGTCTTAGCCAATGTCTGGAGACATCAAGTCAGCCAGCCCTCCTTGTGTGAACAGTATGGCTGTAGCTAGATACATTCACGTATTACAAAACCAAGAAGAAATAAATGGATGTTTATGATCAATTTGAGAGCTTTAAACTAGCTGTGATGGGGGAAAGGAATAAAGCAGGACTCACTAGAGAAGAGCCTAGGGGAACAATGCTGAAGCTGTGGGTGAGGCAGATGTCTCAGCTGAAGTGCATCTACACCAATGCATGCAGCATGGGCAATAAACAGGAGGAGATGGAAGGGATCGTGCAGCAGACTAACTACAACCTAGTTGCTATAACTGAAACATGGTGGGACCACTCCCATGACTGGAGTACTGAAATGGATGGCTACAAGCTCTTCAGAAGGCATAGACAAGGAAGGAAGGATGGTGGTGTGGCTCTTTATATTAAAAAGTGTTTTGATGTTGAATAGCTTGGGGTTGGGAATGATGAAGTTGAGTATCTATGGATAAGGATCAGGGGAAAGCCTGTAGGGGTGACATCTTGGTGGGGCTCTGTTATAGACCCCATAATCAGAATGAAGAGATGGATGAGGCATTCTGTGAGCAGCTGGCAGAAGTTGCATGATCATCAGCACTCGTTCTTATGGGAGACTTCAACTTCCCTGATATATGCTGGAAATATAACACTGTGCAGAGGAAGCAGTCCATGAGGTTTCTAGAGTGTGTGAAAGATAGCTTCCTGACACAGCTGGTACAAGAGCCCACGAGGGGAGGTGCCCCACTAGATCTGCTCTTCACTGACAAAGAAGGACTGGTGGGAAATGTGAAGGTTGGGGTCTGTCTTGGACAGAGTGACCATGAAGTTGTAGAATTCTCTATTATTGGTAATGTCAGAAGGATGACTATCATAACTGCTATCCTGAACTTTGGGGAGGGTGGACTTTGGCCTGTTCAGGTCACCTGTTGCAGGGGTCCCTTGGGAGTCACTCCTGAAAGGCAAAGGGGTCCAGGAAGCCTGGATGCTCCGCAAGATGGAAATCTTAAAGGCACAGGAGCCTGAGTCCCGTTAGGTGAGCTGGAGGGGAAGAAGACTGGTGTGGGTGAACTGGGAATTTTTGTTGAGACTCCAGAGGAAAATGAGAGTCTACATCCTCTGGAAGCAGTGACAGGCTACTTGGGCAGACTACAAAGTAGTTGCTAAGATATGCAGGGAGAAAGTTAGAAAGGCTAAAGCTCAGCTTGAGCTCAGATTGGCCACTGCAGTAAAAGAGAACAAGAAATCCTTTCACAAATATATTAACAGTTAGAGAAGAACCAAGGAGAATTTCTGTCCTTTACTTGATGCAGGGAATGTGATCACTGAGGATAAGGAAAAGGCCGAGGTTCTCAACGTCTTCTTTACATCTGTCTTTAATAGTCGATTCAGTTATCCTCAAGGTACTTTATGCCCTGACCTGGAAGTCCCCTGTGATTCAGGTAGAGAATTACCTCCTGTGACCTGTAATTCTGGTAGAGACAGTTGGAGACCTGTTCCTCCATCTGGACTGTCACAAGTCCATGGCACCAGACAGGCTCCACACTAGGGTGCTGAGGGAGCTGGTGGAAATGATTGCCAAGACACTTTCCACCATCTATCAGCATTCCTGGTTATCTGGAGGGGTTCCAGAGGATTGGAGGCTTGCCAATGTGACTCCCATTTATAAGAAGGGCTGTATGGAGGATCCGGGGAACTACAGGCCTGTCAGCCTGACCTTGGTACCACAGAAAGTTCTGGAGCAAATCATCTTGGGTGAGATCACACGGCACATGCATAGATGGCATCCAGAGGATCAGGCCCAGCGAGCACAGGTTCATGAAAGGCAGGTCATGCTTGTCCAACCTAATCTCCTCCTATGACCGTGTGACCAGACTGGTAGATGAGGGAAAGGCTGTTGATGGAGTCTACTTGGACTTCAGCTAAGCCTTTGACATGGTTTCCCACAGTATTTTCCTGGAGAAACTGGCTGCCCATGGCCTGGATGGGTATACTCTTCTCTGGGTAAAGAACTGAATGGAGGGTCATGCCCAGCAGGTAGTGGTTAATGGAGCTAAGTCCAGCTGGTGTCTTGTTAAAAATGGTGTCCCCCGGGGGTTGGTACCGGGGCCTATCTTGTTTAATATCTTTATTGATGACCTATATGAGGGGATTGAGTATACCCTCAGTAGGTTTGCAGATGACACCAAGTTGGGAGTTGGTGGTGATCTGCCTGAGGGTAGGGAAGTCCTTCAGAGGGATTTGGATATGCTGGATTGCAGGCTAAGGTGAATGGGATGTGATTCAACAAGGCCAAATGACGGGTTCTGCACTTTGGCCACAATAACCCCATGCAGTGCTATAGGCTCAGGGCAGAGTGGCTAGAAGACTGTGAAGAAGAAAAGGACCTGGGAGTGTTGGTTGATGAACAAGTACCAACAGTGTGCCCAGGTGGCCAAGAAAGCCAAGGCATCCTATGAATGCATCAGGAATGGTATAGCCAGAAGGAGAAGGGAGGTGATCATCCACCTGTGCTCAGCTCTGGTAAGGCCACACCTTGAGCACTGTGTTCAGTTTTAGGCCCCTCACTACAAGAAAAACATCAAGGCCCTGGAACGTGTCCAGAGAAGGGCAACAAAACTGGTGAAGGGTCTGGAGCAAAAGTCCTATGAGTGACGGCTAGGGGAGCTGGGACTGTTTAGTCTGGAGAAGAGGAGGATCAGTGGAGATCTCATCACACTCTACAACTTTCTGAAGGGGCGTTGTGAAAAGGAGGGCGTTGGCCGCTTCTCCCAGATAACTAAAGATAGGACTTGAGGGAATGGCCTCAAGTTGCTCCAGGGGAGATTTAGATTAGATGTCAGGAGAAACTTTTTCTCCCAAAGAGTGGTCAGGCCCTGGAATGACCTTCTCAGGGAGATGGTGGAGTCACCGTCCCTGGTGTTCAAGAACCATCTGGATGAGATGCTATGAGACATGATTTAGTATTCTTGATAGGAGGATGGTTGGACTAAATGATCTTGTAGGTCCTTTCGAACCTTGTTTTTCTATGATTCTATGGTTCTATGAAATTGCTTCTTTTTCAAATTCCACGTCATTAAGAAAGTGGTTATCTATATCACCACAGCAACTAGAGGTCAAGATGTTTTTGCAAAACACATGGTCACAGATCTTCCCTGGAAAGAAATCAAAGAAAATACTCAGAGAAAAAAGCTGACAAAGAAAAGGGATTTATCGCTGAGTATGCAGACATTAAAAACTACATCAATTTTGGTACCCTAGTGAGATTTTACTGAACAGGGCACACCGGATCTGGTCTTTCCAATGACTTTCCATACAACATGGATATAGCTCAAGACCTTGCTCTCACTCTAAATATTCTGATACACCATATCAAAGGAAGAGGAGGCTGAGGGGAGACCTCATCCCTCTCTACAACTGCTTGAAAGGGCCCTGTAGTGAGATTGGTGCTGGTCTCTTCTCACGGGCAATGAGCGACAGGACAAGAGGGAATGGCTGCAAGCTGCAGCAGGGTAGGGTTAGGCTGGACATTAGGAAAAAGTTTTTCACGGAGAGAGTGGTCAGTCAGTGGAATCAGCTGCCCAGGGAGGTGGTTGAGTCCCCATCCCTGACTGTGTTTAAGAGTAGATTAGATGTGGTGTTGAGGGATCTAGTGTAGGGGAGAACTTGTAGAGTAGGGCTGATGGTTGGACTTGATGATCCCAGGAGTCTCTTCCAACCTGAATGATTCTATGATTCTATGAAAGGTCCTTCTACAAGAAAAACACAGCCTGGCTGAGTGATCACAGGTACCTTCCCAAGGCCAGTCTGTGCCCTAAATACATGGTGAGAGGTGGAAGCAGGGTAGAGTTGGTAGCCTGGCCCCTACAAGCTCAGCTGTGCTCAGGAGCTCATTACAGTGCCAGGCCAGTCCAGCTGGGCAGTACCTGGAGGGCGCCTGGCTAGAGTTGGTCTAGTACTAGCCCTGAAAAAAAAGACCCAGGTGATTGTGCTGTCATTTAGCAGGTCAAAGCAGCAAAACATCTTTTGGTTTGTGGTCAAAGAGGGCCTTTTGAGTGGAGACATGTGAACAAACACTGAGGCTTTGCTTGCCCCAGGCTTGGTGCTGAGAGCTGCAGTTGCTCAAGTGGGCTGATTAGTTAGATATTGCAGTACTCAGTGGCTGTCATTTATTACAGTGAAGGCAAGCATAGTAGTAGCTTCACATACTTTCTTTCTTGGTCTTGTGTCCCTTTTTCTTAGTTTTCTTAGGTATGCTTTGCTTACTCAAATGCAATGTCAGCACAATAAATGCCACAGCCTTTTCTTCCAAATAAAAGCAGTAAGCAACGGTTTCAAGTCATTTCAGCATCCCGCTTTCCCAGTGTCAGCTCAGTGATGCATGGGTATACAAACTTCAGTCCAGCAAAGGCTGCAACTGTCAGCATGGTGATATCTCCATCTGCTCCTGTTTTCTCAGAAGTCTTCCTGAGAATGCCCAAACACATCTGCTGCAACCAAGAGAAGCAACACTTATAACCATTGCTGTTTAAGGTTGCTGTTGTGGTTTAACCTTGGCTGGCAACTGAGCAGCCATTTGCTCACTCCTCCTCAGTGAGATGGGAGTAAAAATCAAAAGAACAAAAGTGAGAAAACTTGTGGATTGAGATAAAGACAGTTTAATAGGTAAAACAACAGCATCTTATGCAAACAAAGCAAAGCAAGGAATTCATTCACAGCTTCCATCAGCTTGCAGGTGTTCAGCCGTCTCCAGGAAAGCAGGGTTCCATCATGCATAACAGTTACTTGGGTAAACAAACAACCATCAAACTTTCCCCTCAGCCTTCCCACTTCTTCCTCCAGCTTTTTATTGCTGAGCATGATTTCACATGATATGGAATATCCCTTTGGTCATTTGGGGTCAGCTGTCCCAGCTGTGTCCCCTCACAACTTCTTGTGCACTGCCGAGCTACTAGCTGGTGGAGTGGTGTGAGGAGCTTGACTCTGTGTAAGCACTGCTCAGCAATAACAAAAACATCCCCGTATTATCAATGTTGTTTTCAGCACAAATCCAAAATACAAATAGTATTAGTTTGTCAGATACAAACTAATATGGAAAAAATTACCTATCCCAGTCAAAACCAACATAGTTGTGGACATGGAACAACTGTATTAGTTCAGCATTTATTACATCAAGGAAAGACCTTGGCGAGTTTTCATATAATCTGTGTGTTAGTATGTCTGCCTCTGTATATTATACACAAAACCACTATCCCTACACAACCTAATATGTGAATCTTTCATAGCAATCTCTTCTTATTGCTACATAGATATCAAAACTACTCTCTGGTTAAGGTGGTGTAATGCAATTCAGCTGTGCTCAGTTCACATGAGCCAGTGCTGTTAGATTTCTCAGCTGATGTGTAACATTCTGTGATCATACATGGCATATTGGTGCCACAGTGTTCCCCAGAACTTCTTGTATTTCTGCAATTTTTAAACCACATGCTGCTGCTGATTGATTATAGTAATTTTGTTCATAGCATCCTATTCTTATCACAGCAGGTATTGTTTGTAATTATTAAGGCTATTTGTTATTAGAGATGCTTGGCTGGTGACACACAATGAAACACAAAAAATTTAGCTGATAATAAAATTAGCTGATCGTGGAAAGTCAATCTGCTAATTATGTCCAAACTGTGTCCATCAGCTGTGATTTCCATTTCTTAGACTCCTTGCTTCTCAGTAGAATAGCTTTTGCAAGGCTGTGTTCTAAGGAACACACTGAATTTCCCAGCAAGAGAGGTCTTCATCATGTTACACCTTTGCTCTCATACATGTTTGCATGACTCTAAAACTACCTTATGACAAATAAGCATTTGATTATGTAATTTACTGCAGAACAGGCAGCAAACTAAAAAAATAGCCTGTAAGGTTTTTTTCTGAAAGTTAATAAAGATTAGACTGACCCCTTCAATTTAGAATCATAGAATCATAGAAACGCAAGGTTGCAAAGGACCTACAAGATCATCTAGTCTAACTGTCCTCTTATCACCAATACTACCCACTAAGCTACTAAATCATGTCTTGTAGTACCTCATCCAGACAGTTCTTGAACACCGCCAGGGATGGTGACTCCACCACCTCCCTGGGCTGGCCATTCCAGGGCCTGACCACTCTTTGGGAGAAGAAGTTTTTCCTGACATCTAATCTAAATCTCCCCTGGTGCAACTTGTGGTCATTCCCTCGAGTCCTATCATTAGTTATGTGAGAGAAGAGGCTGACCCCCTCCTCTTCATAACTATTGGAAAGAACCCAGTACTTAGATTTCTTAGTTGTTAAATTTTCAAAACCTTTTGTGATATTTAAGTAGTGGAGCATAGATTAAGGTCAATTTGAATCATGTAGAGAGTACTTTTGGATGCTTTTAAAACTGTCCTTAGTTCCTGTAATTGCCAGCTGATTAATTTACTGAAATTCTAGTATAAATTGAAAAAGCAAACTACGTGAGCAGTGGGACCAGTAGAACTTGATTTTCTGTGCATCTTTGCATAATTGTATTGGCAGCTGGACATGGAATTGACATCATTTTATCAAACATTTGGATGGTTGTTTAATAGCAGTATGTCTGCTTTATATATCCAATATTAATAGGTGTTTTCATAGTTGGGCAGGATCAAATTAAAGGTGGCTGTCAGTTTTTATAGATCCTGTCAGTTTGCTTATGTTTTAATTTTTGTGTTAAATACTGGTAGGTACAAAAAATAACCCATCTAAAAATAAGTATTTTTCCTCATGCCCATTTTTAAAAACAGATTATTAAAAGTAAACATTGAGTCACTTTCCAAGAAAATACCATCCTATGTTGAAAAATTATGATGTTTTAAAGTCAATAACATGAAAATATCTTAACTCTTTCTAAATAAATGTATAGATTTTTTCCACAAGGTTGGAACAAATTGCTGATGAAGAAGATGGAATAAGGTAAAAGGCATAAGGCTTATCATTAATTGATTACACTTCCAGATTAACGGTAGCCTGTACACATAGAAGGAACACTTTCTGAATCACAGTAGAATGAATCATAGTAGAATCATAGAAACCTGTTTGGTTTGGAAGGGGCATTCAAAGATCATCTTGTCCAATCCTCCGCTGCCATGGGTAGGGACATCCTTCACTAGATCAGGTTGCTCAGTGAAGAGTGATGCTGATGACATTTACAACCAAGGAGTTTGTGAATAACTTTTCAGCTGAGGAACGGGGAAAGCTTTCAGGTGCCAATGTGCATGCTGTTGGGCAGTGACCATAATAAAGTCTGAGACAAACATCCTTCATGAGAAGGATAGGTCAGGAGGGAAGAAATAATCAAATAGGAGGTGGAAAACCAGAAATAGCTCTTTCAATAGCTAGAAAACCAGGAATAGTGTTCAATAGCTGATCAAACATGCTGCAAAAAAAGGAATCAAAAATATTCTACACAAATCCTAAGTCTAAGAAATGTGATGGAGGACCCACAATATTGGCTAAATATCAGATCAGTCAGATCATTGACCAGATCAATAATTTGGTCTATTGGCCAAATAGACCTGTAGTTTGAACTGCAGTGGCCATTCTTATTTTCTGGTCAGTCTATATCTGCTTTTTCAATTCAAAAGTGGTCTGCGATATAAGTGGGCTGAAACGTTATTTTTATAACTTTGTTCCAAGTGTCAGATGTATAGCCAAAACTATAACCCTGCATGAACAACCCTGCTGAATAGCTCTGCTGATCACAAGAAATATACAGGGACTGTGATCTACTGAGTACCCCACGGCTGAGCATGGCGGACCACCACAATGCCAGAAAGTAAATAATAATACATGCCTGATCTTAGATGCAACAGGAGTTACAAGGTAAACTTCAGTCACCCATGCACTTAGATTGCCATTTACCTCTGCAGGAAGCACCAACAGAAAGTGTTAATGCAAATAAACTGGGAAGTAAACTGTACTAAAAACCACAAACCTGGAAAAGGAAAACCCTCCAGCTTTAGACTGGAAGCAAGGGGGACTTTGCAGGTGTTGGGGTGTAGAGAGGGCTTTGAGTGCTGCACAGAGCTGCAGCTGTGTCTCTGTCTTTAGTGGGTGCTTGTTTACAGTCTGGGAGCATGCATGATCCACATGCGCTTCTGAACGCCTGCTGATGGCAGGTTGAGCTTATCTGCCAGATACTATTGGCAGTAGGTATCTAGGAAAGACCTCAACCCCCTAGTCTGACAGGCAATAGCAGGAATTAATACAAGTGTTATTCACTGTGTTTGGCTTCTTTACACTGCTAAAAGAAAGAAGAACTCTTCTCCTATGGGAATGACGTGAGTGTGTGTTTGCCAGAGCTAGGCTGGATTGGAATGGCTCTGCCAAATAGAAATCTAAAGCCGTCCTAGTGAGAGCTCTGGAGGATCTCTGTGGAAAACTCTCAGGGACAGGGAGAAAGAAGGCAGGTAAATGGTGACAGGTGGGACCAGGGTCCCCTTGACTAGCTGCTACCATGTGGTGAGCAGGCAAATCACTAATGCCTATGAATGTGTGGGGTTTCCTCTCTCTGAAATGAGTCTCATCAGGCTGGGAGAGCAGACCAGCTAGACCACTGAGACTTCCCACTTCTCTCCAGAAAGCAATGCTGTTTTTTGCAGGACCCCTGGTAGAACAGGATTCAGAGCAGCCTTGCTGAAGTCTGCTACCAGTAAAGACTGAAAGTGGGAAACTTTCACGTTCAGACTAAAACCAGCATACTTACAAATAGAGGTGTGTTTGGACTTTGTCCTCCACTCCATTTGCATAGCATTTCCACTTTACATTAGCTAGTGTTCCCCCATCAATACTAAGAGCTGGGGAAGGAACATCTGAACAGCTGATTCCAGGTCCCTCCAACAAAATATGCACAGCACCCTAAGAATGGTCTGGAAACAAGAGAGACACGGTGGTGTGATAACAAGGTCACTGCAGACAGGCAGAAGCAAAAGCACACTTCCATCTGTCTAAATCTTTGAATATGTTTGAACATAATGATGTACTGAGGCTAAAGGACTGGAAATGTGGGATGACGTGTTTAAATGCACAACCTCTGTTTGCCCTTGTGAGGATTATGAGCCATACCTAAAAGCGCACGGCCGCAAGATGAGGTAAATTGGCTTTTATTGAAACATACTGTAATGTGAAGGGGGAGGGGGGGGAGGGGGAAGATTCCAATTTAACACAAGTACATTGCATTTCAGACCCCAAATAACTATTGATATCTGCTGTCCTGGAGCAAATCACATCTTCCTTGACAAGTCAGACAGCTGCTCTTTTTCTATCTTCCTTTTGTTATCTTTAATAGCCATGGATTGTTGTGGTACCTTGAAAAAAATGTTTGCAACTTACTTGATGGATGTTTCACCTCCTGCTATTAGCCCTGGTTCATGGGTTCATCTAATGCCTGTTCTTGCCTACAAAATTCAGGCCAAATGCTTTTGAAATGAGAGTGTGCTGGGTGCCACTGCACAGTGGGTGCAGTGTACACTGTGTGCAGCTCCCCTTCCCTTCTAGCTGGCAGCCAGTGGAGTGAACAAGCTCTTTTGATCATCCTGAAGTACGGTTAAGTAGAATCAACCACCAGACCTCATCTGGTCCAAGCTCCTGTTCAGAGCAGGACCAACTTTCAAGTCCTGTGAAAGTGCTCAGGGTCTTCCCCAGCTGAGGCCTGACTATCTCCAGGGAAGCAGATCCCACAGCTTCTTGAGGCACATGTTCCCATGTTTGATCACAGTCCTCATGGAGATTTTTTTTTCCCATTTTTTTAAGGTACAGGAATACTGGTATCTTAAATATAGGAATATTAACAATTCTAAGATAGGTGTAAAGACAAATATAGCTATATTTGACCAATTTTACCCAGACTTTGAATTGAAAGATGAAGCAAATCTCTTTCAGGCTATCGGTTGTCCTAAGATGTTTCACAGGATATATAGACAAATGCGGTAGAAATGGCTGGGAGTGGTGATAGTGCAGCTGTTCCCACACTTTTCCTCTGTCGGACTTTGCTGCTCCCAAATCTCAGTCAACATCACAGGTGGGCTGTCTAAAGTTTCCTCAGGCTGCTCCAAGGCAGCCCTAAAAACCTTCCAACAACAAACCAAAGTCTGTGTGTGGGTTAAGCTAAGTTGCATGTCTGTGCGGTGCAAAGGAGTGTTTATATTGTGCGTTCAGCAGCACAGCTGTAGGGGTACAGCTTTCGGCATGCAGGCACTGTAGCTGGTTGAACAAACTGACTGGTCCCTGCCCAAAATCACCAAAGGGCAATTAATAACAACTGCCAACTGCTATTGTGCATTTAGGAGCAACCTTTAAACTAGTGCTTTTAAAAATCTGCTTCTAGGGAATATCTTTAAGTTGATGGGTATTGTGGAAGTCATACATAACCCAGCATTAGCTGCCCAAGTTCTGCTTTTTGTGTCTGTTTTTGCCTGATTAATCTGTGATTAAGAACTAAAGCTAGCTGCATATCCCTAGTAATGTTTTATATTGGGAAAACCAACCGCTTTGGACCAGGCTACAGAATAAGCGTCATTTTGGAGGGAGAGGCAAGAATGGCACATTTAGTACGGAGTTCTGGCAAATACACTAGTAAACAGGGTCCTCTTTATACTTCCCAGTGGTGTGTGCACATGCTCATTTTTTTGTGTGCTGATAAGGGCATTCAGCATTGAGGTTGGCCCTTCCAGCAGCCAAGTTAGAAGAAGGAATTTCTGCTCTAATGTGTGCATTCTGTCCTCCTCATAGCTCTCTTGTATTCTCCTTGTATAGCTGAGACAAAAAAAGAGGACTTTTTTTTTTTTTTTTAAATCACATTTGTAGCTATCAGCTAAAAGAAATACTAACAGAAAGGGAAATTTAAATCCTTCACCGTGAAATTAACAGCCATGCTTTGTGATTTGAACAGGTCCCCAGTGGTACCCTTCCCGTGTTGGCCTGCAACTAGAACGCAGTAAGTATTCCTGTGGTTGAATACAGCCACCTAATGTATTGCTAGTCCTCTGGCAAGTTCTCCTCCCGACAGTGTTTCTCTCTATATATGTATTATTGAATGAACTGTTACCATTTTTTCATTAATTGATATCAATGAACAATTTGTTAGCTTTCTCATTACTAAAAGGATCTAGTGGTTTTCATAACCATTGAGTAAAAATGTTTCAGAGTACAGTATATGATCAAATAATGAATACTCACTTCCCTCACTCACTGCTTTATCCATTTTAATACTTGCTCACACACTCTTCAGAAGACGTAGCTGGCTGCGGGAGGCAGTCCCTTTTTTTGTGCCAGTACACCAGTTCTTGGTAGATGTGGCAGTGGGAGATGAAGCTGCCATGGGTTAGGCGACATTTGGTGTGTGGACAGATAGCATTGCAGAACCCTAGAAAATGAGGGCTCAGCACCCGGTGGAATTTAGCACCCTTATTCACTTAAACAACCTACAAGTATATATTGAAAGGGAGGCACAATACAGAAATTGGAAAAGAGAAAAGAAGTGTTGCAGCCATGGCAACATCTGTACCAGTGGCTGTTCAGGTTTCCCAATATCCATCTCACTGCCTGTATTGAAAAAAAAAAAAAAAAAGAACCAGCTATTGCCGTTTTATGTCTCTATGTATACACTTTAGGTCCACCAGGACTGGAAGCAGATGCCTCAGAATACTGTGAGAAGTACTGTAATGCTCAGATACACTTGGTCTGCCTAGGTCGGACAGCTTACGAAGAAATCTTGGACTGTGGGCCTTTGCCCAAGAACTTGTATTCATCACAATGGTGCCACCTATTGTAAAATAGCTTGAGAATGGAAACACTTCAGCAAAAGATATCAGTGAGGGAGGCACTGCATACCATTGACTTTCCCATTAGTCTTGCAAGACAGAACAAAAACTGCTCTATGAAATTGTCTGTGTGATTGCATGGCATGTCTCTAATGGTCTAGATTAACAGAGATAGCATAGTAACAATGCTATGCACTGCTGCCCAGTGTCATGTCAGCCTAATGCTTTTGTTAAAATGAGAGGAGAATAACTCTCATATAAATGCTCTAAGTTGCTAGCCTAGAGAATAAGTACTAAGTCACTAAAATATATCAGAATAAGGGTTGAGCCTACACCTTGACCACTAGCAGGACAGCCTGTGTGTTATGCTGAGCCTCTGAGAGGACGCCAGTTGTTCATGTCATCTCCTCTTCCCTTTCTGTCATTACAGATGGGCCTTTTTTGAAGGATTCTGTTAACATTCAAAGCCTTGCCGTTTCCTCTATCATCACACTGTATTTTACAGATCTGGGTCAGCAGGTTGGTTGGACCACAGTAAGTATGTCCTTGTAACAATCAACATGATACATCTTAATGTACAATGCATTTTAGCATAAAATTACTCCAACTTCCTCAGCCTGTCCTTCCCTTTGACAAATGGTGTAATTACCAGCAGTCAAGACAGAATAAAATGAATAGCAAGCCAAGTTATCAACGTACTAACTCTGACATCCAATTAAAGATTAGAAGGTGGACATAACAATATTGCTTGAGGAAAAAAAAATTAATTAAAACCAGTTTTAGCTTATCTAGGGTTTATATGCCTGTGCAGGACTTGTAGCCCAGTACATTCATTTGTTGCAAGGCTCCTCAGCTTTGAAAGTGGAAGGATATTAAAAGGGGAGAATGCATTTCTGGTAATCCTGTTACTAATGCCGTAAAAATAACTGGATGGGGATGTCTTACTCTTTGTGCACCTGAAGAACAGTTCTGAGAGTGTGGTGAGGCCAAGGGTTCCACGCCAGGATGCCCAGCCAGGCCCAGGAGTCACCAAACTTTTGAATCAATTTGTAAAATAAAAGCATTCGCCATGAGCAACAATACCTGTATTATGGTGTGGGTAGAACCACTGTCTATTTTTACTTCTGGTCTCAGTTTGACTTTGGTTACTTTCCTGTAAGCAGCTGTTGGAAGGTCAGGGTGGCGGGAGAGAGGCAACACATTCCACCCAAATGGGTGCAGTGAGAAATGTGAGTAAGAAGTATAGATTCTGAAAGCCATAAAAGCCATGATAAGACTGTTCAGAGCATTGGAAAACAATCCACCAATTGTCTGCAAACCCTTTAATGAACAAACTGAGTTTTTGCTAACTGGCATCATGGCTGCAGGCCAAATTATTAGATTCTTACCTCAGGCAGCCCACAGATCCCACCCTACTCTTGTGGGGAGACCACAAGGCCCACTGACAAGCCACTGTTCTTCCTTGGCTGTGCCTCTATGGATGGAGCTTGTGAGTGACAGGTCTTTTAGCAACTTGCAGATCATAGTACTGGTTCCTCTCTTCAGTAGGTCACTATGGGCTACGAAGCATTACTACAAGACACTTAGAATGGACCTGCTATTTCACAGCTTCTTATCCGTTAAACAGTAGTCAGGGTTGATGTTACTGCCAGAACTGCCCTTGACTTTGGGGGGTCAGCTTCTGGATCAGCACTGTAAGGTCACATATCCATCTCACCTGCTCAAGCTCATGTGCATTTCTCTCACTTCAGGGAAGCAGATAGCCCCTAGCAGCACAAACTCTGGGACATTTTAGCCCATATTAACAAGACCATGACCTATTATCTCTCCTTCCCATTTCTAACAACAGGACCCAAATACTCAGGTGGTGGCAAGCAGTTTACTTCAGGTGGAGTTAGAGGAGTTCATGATGTGTGACCTGCTCATTTCACTAGAGGTCTGTGAGTTTACCAAGGCTGAGGCTTCACTCCATGGATTCCCATACTGATTAATGAACTACTAGAACATACTGATTAATAATAGTTGGGGTACTGTTTCCCCTGCAGCCTATCTCACCACTTCTCAACTGTGGAATTTCCTTGCAAAGCAAAATTGTGAGTAGTGCAGTCTCCTGTTCGCTACAACTAACTAATTTGCAAGAACCTTATTTATTCTCTCCTTTCCTGATGGTTTATGTAGCCGAAGACAGTAACATAACTAAAGCTTAATATCCCATTATAAATAGTGCAGTTATGACTAGGCACTGATACTGCAGGCAGTGGCATTTTTTTTATGATTTAATCTGTGCACGCAGAAAGTTGTCTCCATGAGTTTCTGAATATTCATCTTATCCCATTCTGTTCCATGTTCTAAATTGTCTCCATTCTTACTGGCAGAAATATTCGTTGCCACATCATTTAAACAGTCAAGTGATTTTTATATTATAGCTAGTCTACAGCAATAGAGAAAAAGTTCATATAAGATTGTATTCTGACAACAGCAATTAAGAATGTATTTGTACATGGGATGTATAGTTTTATTGCCATTTTTACTGTGTTTAGAGCTCCCATTTCCCCATATGCCTTGATGCTCTATCAGATTTATGCACAGAGTGAGGGATGCTTCTGATTGAAAGGGTTGACATTTAAATAAACAATGCACAGAGTAAAAATCTTTTTATCTCATCAGCAAAATGACAGTTGAGGTACAAGGGGCCACATTCAGATCTGGACTCCAAAACAGACACAGAAGTACATGGAGATATATGTTGGCACTTCAGAGGTTGATTCTTTGGGCATAGATCTTTCTAGGGGAAAACTAAGCACAGAAGTGGGTCTTCTGGGGCTTTATCACCTCACTGGAGATCATGCTGGAGATCAAGAGTAATCCTCAAGCAGGGATCAAGAGCACTAAGACTCCTAGTGCTGGGGATTGACACCAAGACAATGAGCTCATGTTTTTCAAAGGGGGGAAGTGGTATCCAACTCCACCTTGTGAGAGCAGTATCCTCTCCAGGCATGTTGTAAAATAAAAGATGATGCTGTTGTCTGTTCCCAAACAAATAGTTTGGGTCCCTAAGTCTAGGAGCATGTTTTTGAATAAAGAAAGCTCAGCTTCACTTTTGGAGCATGCATGGTCTCTGGTTTACAGTCCTTGTCACACTCAACCTTGGTGTCTCAAGAGTTTGTCGTCTCCTGTTGTCTACTCATTCCCTCTATAGGAGGCTGCCACTTTGCAGGAAGGACGCTTCCTTCTCATCCTCAGCCTTCTTAAAACATGGTTGCACAGTCATAAAAATATTTTTGGTGGTTTGTGCTGTGAAAGGCCAGACATCCCCTAAGCCCAGGTTACAGCACAGCTCTGAGATTGGTTGACCAGATTTCATAGAGTCATACAATCATAAAATTGTTTTGGTTGGAAAAGACCTTTAAGATCGTCAAGTTCAACTGTTAACCTAACACTACCAAGTTACCACTAAATCATGTTACTCAGAACTATATATACATGTCTTTTAAATACCTCCAGGGAAGACTACCCCAACACTTCCCTTGGCAGCCTGTTCCAAAGCTTTGCAACCCTTTTGGCCAAGTATTTTTTTCTAATATCCATACTTATCCTTCCCTGGTGCAACTTGAGGCTGTTTCCTCATGTACTATTGCCTTTACGTGGGAGAAGAGACCAATCTCCACCTCTCTATAACACCTTTCCAGGTAGTTGTAGAGGGTGAAAAGGTCTCAGCTCAGCCTCCTTTTCCCCAGGCTAAACAAATCCAGTTCCCTCAGCTGCTTCTTATAAAACTTGTTCTCCTGTCCCCTCACCAGCTTTCTTGCCCTTCTCTGAACACACTCCAGCATGTTTTTCTTGTAGCAAGGGGCCCAAAACTGAACACAGTACTCAAGGTGCAGCCTCACTAGTGCTGAGTACAGGAGGACAATCTTTCCCCTAGTACTGCTGGCCACACTATTTCTGATACAGGCCAGGATACTGTTGGTCTTCTTAGCCATGTGGACACATTACCAGCTCATATTCAGCTGGCTGTTGACCAACGTCCCCAGGATGTTTTCTGCCAGGCACCTTTCCAGCCACTCTTCCCCAAGCCTGTAGCACTGCATGGGGTTGTTGTGACCCAAGTGTAGGGCCTGGGGCTTTGCCATTATTAAGCCTCATCCCATTGGCCTTGGCCCATTGATCCAACCTGTTCATCTCTCTCTCTGTAGAGCCTTCCTACCCTCAAGAAAATCAACACTCCCACCCAGCTTGGTGCCGTCTGCAAACTTACTGAGGGTGTACTTTATCCTCTCATCCAGATCATTGATAAAGATGTTAAACAAACCTGGCCCCAATACTAAACCATGGGGAACACCACTTGTGACCAAGTGGATTTAACTCCATTCACCACAAATCTTTGCACTCACCCATCTACCAGTTTCTAAATCAGCAAAGTGTATGCCTGTCCAAGCCATGAGCAGTTAGTTTCTCCAGGAGAATGCTCTGGGAATCTGCATGGAGAGTTTTACTAGTTTAGGTAGAAACATCACAGCCTTTCCCTTGTTCACTAAGCAGGTTACCTTGTCATAGAGGGACATCAGATTAGACAAGCAGGACGTGCCTTTCATAAACCTGTGCTGACTGGGCCTGATCACCTGGTTGTCCTGTATGTGCCACATGATGGTATGAATGATCTGCTCCATAACCTTTGCTGAAGCACTGAGGTCAGACTGACAGGCCTGTAGTTCTCTAGATTCTCCTTCTTGGGGATGGGTGCCACATATGGTAGCCTCCAGTCAACTGGGACCTCCCTGGTTAGCTAGGACTGCTGATCATGATGGGAAGTGGCTTGGTGAGCACATCCACCAGATCCCATCCAGCCCCATAGACTAATGGGCATCCAAGTGGTGTAGTAGCTCACTAACCAATTCCTCTTGGATTATAGGGCTTCACTCTGCTCCCCTCCCCTGTCTTCCAGCTCAGGGGCCTGAGTACCCAAAGAACAACTGTTCTTACTATTAAAGACTGAGAAAAAGAAGGCATTTAAGTACATCAGCCTTTTCTTCACCCTTGGTCACTATGCTTCCCCTCACATCCAATAAAGGATGGAGATTCTCCTTAGCTCTCCTTTTGTTGTTAATGTACTTCTAGAATTTTTTTTATTATCTTTTATGGCAGTAGCCAGATTACGTTCTACTTGGGCTTTGGCCCTTCTAATTTTCTCCCTGCATAGCCGCACAAAATCTTTGTAGTCTTCCTGAGTGACCTGCCTCTTCTTTCCATAGGCCATATACTTATCTTTTATTCTGTAGATCCAGCCAATGCTCTTGGTTTAGCAAAGCCAATCATCTTCCCCATAGTCTTTCAGCACATGGGGATGGCCAACTCCATGATATCTGCCTTGTTGGCCTTGCCCCTGATTCTTACCCCAAAACACTCAACCCTATCATTACCATCATTAAGCTCAAGACAAACGAAATGCTCCCTAACAGGGCCACTTCATTGCCTCTCTTTCCTGGCCTGTCCCTTCTAAAGAGTTTATAACCATCCAGTGCAGCACTCCAGTTGTGTGTATCATCCCACTATGTTTCTGTGACAGTGACTATATCACAGTTTTCCTGTTGCACTATGGCTTCCAGCTCCTCCTGTTTGTTGCCCATGCTGCGTGCATTGGTCTAGATGCACTTCAGATGCACTTCAGTTCCTGTCACCTTTTTGTGGGAGCAGCCCCAATTCTTACCTTACCATTCCCAGGTGCTTCTGTGATTTCTAGCCCATCAATATCCCACATGCCTTTGCTACTGCATGACACTCCATCCTCTGAATTCACTGAGATGGCAGATTGAAGGACCTCACTAGCATGCTGTCCCACAAACATTGATGTACTGACACCACACTTGTCTCTAGTGAGCCTGGTTTTATCTCTTGCCCTCTTCAAATCTACTTAAAGGCTTTTTGATGAGGCCTGACAATCCTGAACAACAATCTTTTTCCCTTTTTGAAATGGGTGTATGCCATCTGTCATGCAGAAGCCTGGTGTTGTGTAAACTGCCCCATGATCAAAAAATCTGAAGTCTTTCTAGTGACACAAGGCTCAGAGCCAGGTATTGATCTGTTGGGTCTTCCTGTTTCTTCCCTCATCATTCCCGGCAACTGGAGTGGATAGAGGAGAACACTACCTGTGCTCCTGATCCCTTAACCATTTCTCCCAAGGCCCTGAAGTCTCTCTTGATCACCCTTGGGTTTCTTGTTGCAACTTCATTGCTGCCTAACTGGAAAATCAATAAAGGATAAAGATCTGAGAACCGTACCAGGGTTTTCTTGCCATGTCTTTAACCTGGCCCTCAGGGAACCAGCAGAATTCCCTAAGAAGTGGGTCTGGTCTGCATATCAGACCTTCTGTTCCCTTCAGGAGGGAGTTCCCTATGACAATGACCCATCTTTTTTACATTGTGGGAATTGCTTTGATGCAGGACATAGGCCAGCTGAGCCCCAGAGGCACTTCCAAGCTAGATGAACCCTCATCCTCATTACTGTTAGGTTCCACTTGTAAAGCCTCGTACCTGTTATGCAAGGGGACCTGGGATGGTGAGGTTATTGCTAAGTGGACATGTCTACTGTGCTGGGCAGGAACTTGTCACCATTGCCCCCTATCCTTCAGGTTGCTATGTTGGGTCAGGTGGAGAGAGGATAGGGAATCCCCTGTATTATGTATATTGTCTTCCTATCTCAGCAAAGGCAGGTTGTGATTCCAGTGGTCAGCCTCTCTCTTAGCAAGTTCTAGAGGCTGAGAGAGGACAAACTGGGGTGAGGAATTTGCAGTTCCCCTCCACTGGAGCAATGAAGTCAATCTCCTTTGAGAATGAGGACCTTTCCTGGGCAGAAATACAAGTTCAACCTTTACAAAACTACTATTATCCAAAACACATAATTTACTTCTGCACAAGATTTACCAAGCCCTTTAGCCTACCTGGAGGGGATAGTTGAGGTTTGCTGACTGATGCTGCAGAGATACTAATGGGAGCTGAGTTTACAGATCTTTTCTATGTATTTTTCTGTATATAGATTGTAACTCCAGGTGTGTTTGAAATTCCCACTACTGGAGTGGTGGGTTTCATTTTTAATCTCTATCCAATTTTGGGTCTAAGCATGTTTGATAGAGACCTCATTTTATGTATTGTAATGTGGCATGTGACTTTTTGAAACATGGCTGTTATTTTACCACTAAGAATGCATACTGCTGCTGTAGTCTAAAGGAAAAAGAAAACCATTTTTTCTGCTCAGATTCAGAATTCTGTTAAAGTTTTCCTCATTTGAGCAGTGATTTCAACTTCTGACTTGTCAGCTTCTGTTGTCTAGTTGCTACCCGGGCAGGCTACCAGAAGGATCAAAAAAGAACTGGGAAAACAGCACAGAACTGTGAAAAATATATTTTATCTCCAAGTCTGTGAATTTCATTAGATTAACCCTCAATCACAGTACTTCAGTAAATATTTTTTGTAACTGTCATTTAAAATTAAGGATTGCTTAAAGACTTTGACTCCCAAGAGCCTTAGAATACTGAAGCTGGCCGCAGAACTGCTCCACTTGCTGAGATTTTAGTTCCTTAGTTTGTGCATTTTTTTGCTTTGTTTTTGTACAGTCCCCCCCGCTCACATACCCTCCCTAGATAACGTTGATTCCACGCACCTCTGCAATACAAACAAATAATCACATGGAGAAAACTGTTGATTCTCTCTGATTTGAGTTACCACTTCAGTAGCATTCTGCTGGTGTGAAATAGAGCTGGCTGAAAAAAGGCACTATATTTATTAGGTTTAAGATTATATTATACATAATTATATGTATAATTATGTCAGGCAAGCAAAAATATCACTGAGTTAGTCATTGTGGAAAATAAACAAGAAGCCAAGAGACCTATCTTTGGAACTTTGTGGTTATGTATAACAGGTGTACACAGTGGGGAAGTGCATGGTGTACTGAATAATGAGAATGTGTCGTCCCTGTTCTCTAAGGGGGGAGGCAGTGTTTTGGTCAGTGTAGTTCTCTTCTCTTACTCGCACAGCGCACACGTACTGAAGCTTTTCTGTCCTGTAGGTGTGGGTGGAGAGTGGATAGGGGAGGAGCAGTTTGCTCTGACTGTGGCTGGCAGAGTTCACTCAGTTGGTCCTGTAAATTTGGAACAGTCACATGAAGTCTGTGGGATGAATGTGATACAAAGCAATTTATGAGTATTAATGGGTTTAAAAAAGAGGCAGCCAAACTGCTGCAGATTAATTTCTCCATCTGCTTTATACTGAGGTCAGCCTTAGGCTTCCTATGGGGTACAGCTTAAGATGTTTTCCCTCAACTGGGAATGAAAGAATAGGCTTCAATAAAGAATTATTATCTCTCAATGGGATCTAGAAGTACAGGCAGTTATAATAGAAGAAAAAAGACTGAATCTGAGGAATTTGAAGGAGTGGGAGGTCTGGGAGACCCAACAAACTAGTGGGCCAGTGTAAAGATGATAAATGTAAGAAAAATCTTATGATTATTGCTTCAGAAGGAACTTGAGATCAAGGTACAAGAAGGAGCAAAGGATCTGTAGGATGTATCAGTGGAGAATGTCTCGGAATATATTTCTCAGTGATATATATCAGATTTTGCATATTTTGTGGCCATTTCAAACACAGTTGTTGGACAGAACAGTATAAATTTAATTATACTTTCATGGAATTGTGGCTATCTGGAAAACTTGGCAGCAGTGCCAAATAAGCAGAATGTGCGGGTCATGGTTTCAGCTGGGATGGAGTTAACTTTCTTGCTGGCAGCTGGT
>VZTM01008313.1:102601-112656 GCA_013400555.1 Jacana jacana
TTTCCTGGGGATGGCTGAACACCTGCCTGCTGATGGGAAGCAGTGAATTCATTCCTTATTTTGCTTTGCTTGTGTGCACAGCTTTTGCTTTACTTATTCAACTGTCTTTATCTCAACCTGTGAGTTCTCTCACTTTTACTCATCTGATTCTTCTCCCCCACCCCAACCATGGGGAATGAGCAAGTATGGTCCTAGCTGCTGACTGGGGTTAAATCATGACTGTGTGATTTTATGTAGATCTGTAGGTAGCTTAAGAAATATTAACAGAAATTGTCAAGGAGAGAGAAATCCCCCAAACAGTTACTAAACCTCTTGTATCAATAAATAATTTGATCATAGAAGATGATCTCCAGGAAAAAAAGAAGCTACTACTCCCTCTACAGCCCATTTTACAACTACAAATGTTTGTAATGCCAAGCACCTCCACGGTACAGCTAGCAGTTTGTATTCAGCAGAGGTTCCTGCTTGAACACATAGGAAGTGCTGCTCTGCCTTGGTACAACTGGACAAGGCTTGAACTGATCCCAGTCAAATGCTACGAACTTTCAAAATATTGTAACCTTTTACAAAGGCTAACTACTCACACAAGATTGGTCTTATTTTTCATTTAAATAAGTCTAATAGTTTTCAACCTCCAGGGTTATCAGGAGAAAACAGCTTGCCTTTGCCTGATTTCTTGCCATGGTTTTATACTGTGTGTGCCTTTACTTGGGCCACATATGCTTTTGGTTCTTTTTTACTGCCCAGTGGCAGCATGAAGTCAACTGATAAGCAAAGAGGAGACCTCTGAAATTGCCCAGCTCACTGACTGGGATTCCTTAGATGTTGTTTCTAATAAGGCAAACGGTTCAGCAACAAATGCCACAAGCTCAGATGAATCCTGCCAGATTGTCAATTTTTCCAGCATCAAAGCAAGTTGGGGAGCTAGTAGAAAAATTAATTCTGAGGGGTGAACTTTTTGGTTGCTGTTGAGCACAGTATAGGCAGAAGAACCTATGAATAGGTGTTTATAGTAATGCCCTTGAGTTTCTTCTGCTTCAACCACAAAAAGAAGGTAGAAGGAATTTAGTAAGCATAAACAGAACAGGCTGTTTCTTTCAGTTACACGCAATTTTATGCTTAAACTGTTCCTGCTACTTAAGTAACGAAGAGATACTTGATGTATGTCACTAAGTGCAGACTCTTTCCTATTTGTATTCTGAATAATTAGGGAGGTTGACAATTTGCCAATCTGTGCAAATTTGAGAAGTTTTAGTCCCTCTAGAATGCCTGAGCCTGGCAAAATTATTTTATATAGGCAATTTTTGCTGAACCACATACCAAGTGGGTAAGGAGAGCAAAAAGAGGAGAGTGAACCAGAGAGTGAACCAGTGTTTGGGCGTACCAGGCACCCCTTTGTCAGTCTGTGCCCACCTTGTTTGGTGACCTCAACAAGTCACTGAATTTCTCTGTATTGTAGTTTCTAGATCTGCAGCAAGAACACAAGAATATTTTCCTCCTTGAAAAGTGCTTTGAGGCTTCTAGATAAAAAGCACTGTACAAGAGCTAGCTAGGATTATAAGTAATAACCAGGTGTTAAAAAGCACTTTCATTTAGGTATCTACATAGCAGACAATAGGAATAAATTTTATAATTGTGCACATTACATGGCATATTTCAAAATGCTGTCAAAGCCCTGTAAAGATTTGACAGCAAATCTGAACTCACACTGGTGTTTGATTGCAAACCGAACTTGAGCATTTCACCAAATGTATAGGTACAAATATACATAACATGCATGTATGTGTGTGCATAAGAAGAACATTTGTTAATTTGCAGTAATTTAACATTTTGAGTAAGAAACATGTAAAGGCTTGTGATCTCAGGGAAGAATCCTGACAAGAGAATTGTGACCAGAGGAGTGTCTGGTGCCAAACAGGTGGTTTCAAGGCAACTCTGGTTTAGGAGAAGAGAGGTGGAAACTGGGATTTCACCTCCCTTTCCTACTGAGGGAGCACAGGCCTGGCTTAGGGATAAACAGCATCCATCACTGCTCATTCTCCAGCTCCTGAAGCTGGCCCGAGTCAGCTGCAATGTGTCTGTAAAATCCTATAGCAAATCCATCCCTATCTCTGATACTTGCAGTAGGTATTGAGCTACAGCCTGAAATACTCTTAGATGCTGAATCACTGCAAAATCTGCCTAAATAAGGGAAGTTTCAGGTGTCCCTGCATGCGCTATTCAAGTTTTGTAGAATGGATTAGCCAGTTCCATGAAAACTTGTACAAAAATAATTGAATATTCTAGCAGCCCTTAAGAATTGTACTCCCTGATGCAAAACTACTGCTGCAGAGGAGTTTTGCAAACAGGAAAATACAAAAAATTTAAAGCAGGGAAGACTTAGAGATGCTGCTAAAATTATGCCACTAGCATCCCCAGGTAACTGTATGGTCTTTAATGAGGTAGCAAAGCATATGAAATGTAAATTAGTCCAGAAATTAATAAAATTTCTTAATGATTGTTAGCTCACGGGTGCTTAAGGCTGGCATTGTAAAATGAGTCTAAAGTAGTTAGATGCTAAGTTTAATGTGATTTGGGGACTTTGGGGGAGTTCAACAACTACTACTTGTTTCTTTCAGAGTTTTCAGAAATCCCAGCTGTTTTCTGTACACTTGCAGATAGTAATGGTCTAATGATAGCAGTAGATCCTCCTCTTTATGTGGCATGCGTTGTTTCAGTCTGACCCTAGCTGAGACCTGCAACTAGTGCCTTTGTCTCACATTTATCAGACAAACTAAGCTCTGTCCACTAGATAATTTATGTACTGCAGCTGCTTTTCCATCAAAGTTACCCAGGACATGCTTGAGCTATTTTGTCTCTCTTGCTGTTCCAAGAGCTTCAAGCAATGACCCCAAGTCATTGTCCTGGCTGCAGGTATTATCCTTGTACCATGCCATCTGCTTCCCCTGCTTGAATCCAGACATCCTGTTGGCAGTGGAAGAGAAAGCATCATGACCAGCACTGATAAACTGGGAAACTGTCCCTAGATGGCATGGAAAGAGCTGTGGGAAGGGGCCAGTATGGAAAGGGCTGTATGGCCTTTCCTCAGCTCTGCTCTGCGGGTTGCATGAGATGATGTGAGGCTATGCCAAAAAGCAACATGATACAAGATAAGGTGCGGTGTGTGGTATTACAGAAAGGGCATGTCGTAAACATTATAGAGAGGAATTAGCTGATGCCCTCACATGAAGATTGCTAATCTGTGGGTTGCTCATTTATAAAGATTCTGTTGGACTTTTTTCAGACTCCCTTCACTACACCCCCTCTGATTATAGATTTCTTTTGTCCTTTTCTGCCTTTTCCAACCTAGTGCATGTGGTACTATAAACTCATATCAAAGACCTTTCCATTCCCCTAGTAGACCTGTTGGGATGGCATAGGTTCTGTCAGCTGCCCCTACCAGCTGGAAAATTCACCTTGCATTCCCTCAAATAACTTTAAAGAGCTCCTTTCACTTCTGCTGCATTTGTATCTCCCTAAATATATCCTCTACCTGAAAAAGTTTGGGATTGTGATTCCTGACCTGGTTGTTACTGAGTTCAGCAAGGTGTTACTGGCATATCTGGAGAGAGATAAAAGAAACAGGTACAATCTGGCTCACATAAGATTAAATTACTTGCTGGTTTCATAGAATCACAGAATATCAAATAATTGCAAATAATTTATCCTGTATTCTTTTCCCATTTGTCTCATCATCCTTTGAATGATGGAGACGTCTACATTAGCTCCCTTTTGACATATTTCAGATTTCCATTTCATTGTCTATGTAGTAAATGTTTCCAGTTTTGGTATTACTGAATCAGGTCTCTAAGGACCTGAAAAACAAGACAGTTAAAGAAGCTTGAGTTTAGCACCTTGCTGATCCTGGGAGAGGTCTGATTCAAGAACATCCCTTTTCCTATGCTAGTCAGAATAACAGGTATATAGAGTATATAATGCCAGACACTGTAGAGGGGAGAATGAAGGTAAGAGAATGCAAGATATGAAATAGAGTTACTGATATGGAAAAAGAGGCCAATTCCCTGTTTTCTTTCTTCAAGGAATTAATGATGACCTAAACAGTTAAATTCTGTAAATTCTGTTGAGATATGCACATTGTGATAGAGATGTAATGCTCCTCCAGGAAAAGATCATGTTTACTATGGACTGACATATTTGGCTGCACCAAATATATCAAAATGATCTAGGCAGGCCCACAAGATTGTAAAGAAAAAAAAAAAAACAAAGTAATTTTTTTCTAAATATTGGATTTTCTTTACATTTCTACAGAAGAAAAAGGATCTGTGTTTCAAATGATCATTTATTTTTTTAAATGGTATTTATTTTGTATAGAAACGACAAGGTATGGTGTTTTTATTTTCAGGGGTTTGTTTAACATTTGACTATTATTTTTGCAGGGTTATGTCAGCAGGGACTCATATCTTAACAATTTTGTAGGCTTTTTAAACATCTGTAAAAAGGCTGAACTGATCCTTAACACAACTAATAACTCCCCAAGCTCAGCAATTAGTCAACTGTAGGCTAAGCATGAAGATACTAGATACACTTAATTGCGTAAATTCATTGAGAATCAATAGTAGAAGAATGGTGCTTGCCTTTGATTGCCAATGGTTAGAAGCAATTGTAATTTTGTGTTAATTTAAGACCACTTTTCCTTACACCTGCTTGACTTCTAGCAGTTTCTCTGCCTGACTTTCTGGAACTCAGTTTTCATTTCTGATTAATTTAAAGACAGTGGGTCAGAGAAGGAGAGCAGAGGTTACAGCATGGGAGGTGAAAGGGAGAAAGAGACTGAAAATCACTCGAACTGTTGAAAACAACTCCCCAAAACACTACAGCAAATTGAACCTCATCCTCCAAAACAGAATACTATTGATCTTAAGTATCTTTCAGCAGTGTGATGTAGTTATGACAGCGGCATATACAGTCCTACCTGCCAGACAGTACCTACTTTGCTTGCAAATCTCACGGCTGGCCCTAGACTGCCTGCCTCCACATGGGTGATGACTGCTTTGTGTTGGATGTGACTGACACACAGATAAGTCAGGACCCTGTCCACAGCCTGTAAAGCACTCTGAGCATGCTGATGATGCTCACCTCCACAAATCCCAACTCAAGAGCTGATGTTGGTGCTCTCAGCTGCTTCTCTAAATTGCTCTGATGGGAGGCTCTGCACCCCCCTTCCTACATCAAAAACACTTCCTCACCCAGTCACAGGAATTTAGATATCCTGTGGCTGGTAGGTTTGGCTATTGAATAGAGGCTGGATTTTTTTACTAAATCCTGAACTTCCAGCACCTGAAATCAGACAGAGGGTATGAGGTAACTTAGCACCACAGCTTGGTGCTAAGTCCCACCAAACTTTTCCTGGCAGCTTTGTAATATGCTCATACCAAATAAATGATAAAAGCTGGCAGTTAGAAGTATATTTTGTGGTGCAACTCAGGGCTGACAGGAAAAGCTATACTGAAGAAAGCAGTTTATTCAAAGCTCTTACACTCACTTGTCCAGACCACATTATCTACACCTCTGTCTCCCATACCACCATTGTCTATATTTAGTGCTTTAGGTTTTAATAGCAGAGACTATTAATGTTTGCAGAGTGCCTAACACTGTGGGCTCACAGTTAGGAATAGATCCATACAACTGTTATTATGAAAAAACTGTAATAAACCCTTGGCTGTAGTGTGTTCTACAACACGTGGGCTCCTAGATACTCTTTGGTACACCCCACCCCTCCAGCCACTTTTGGGATCATGCAGAGTCTAAAGAGAGCACAGAAATCATGATGTTACATCAAATAAAAAAAGAATTTGGCATTTTACTGGTAGAAAACACTTAAGTCTGTTACTTCTGGAGACAGTCTTGCTGTGAAAGTCTGAATATTCAAAGTTTTCCCCTCTAATAGAGAAAAAGAAATGGTACTGAGTGTCCCAAATGAGGGAAACCTAATTACAGAATACTTCTGCAAGAAAACTTTCCTGTTTCAAAGCTCTTCTGAAGAGTTGTTAGAAGAACAGCCCTCTAGGGATTGGACTTCCTGCCAAATACTACTGTAAAGAAAGGTAGTCTAAATTCATGTTGTTTCCTTAAGCCATAGATATTTATCCATTACAATTCTTTAGCAGTACAAACAGCCACCTTAAAGCTAAATGGCCCATTAGTTATGAATCTTAATCCCTTAAGCAATGTTATGCATTTGAATTACAATTTGCCTTTTGCTGCCTCTTGTAAATGTGTAGGACTACACCGTTTCTATTTTATTCTGAGCTTCATTCCAGTGGGGAAAAGTGATCAAATCCAGACTTTGCATCACTCTAAGTAAGTTTTACTTCTTCTAGCTGTTTGTAGCTTTAGAGTGTGCTCTGACTAAAGGCAATACAGGCTGTACCAAAGAAAGCCAGAACCCAAAAGTGAGGGTGGCCCATGGCAGTGTTATAATTCTGCCTTCTCTCCCTGCCCCTATATCTCTTCCCAGTTCTCTGTGACTAGCAGGAGTGACAGGAGAGAGATGAAACAATTTCTTACTAGTTTACAGGTAACTTACTTGTCCCATTTGCCCACTGCAGTCTACTTGTGCTGCCTGCACAGGGAGGAGTCTCACTCACTCACTGAACAAAGGTTCAAAGTGCCATATGTCGGACAGGCAGGTCCTGCTCTTCCACCCAGCACCAAATTTCAAGCAATGATCCCTCCCTCCCAGATGATTCTGCTAACAACCAGGATTCATGGCTATGTTTGTTTCTGTTGTGGTTCATTGGCTTTTAATTGATATTTCACTTAATTGCAAGCCTTCAGCTTTTTGGGCCTTGATTTTCAGTGTTATTTAGATTCATCTATTTAGAGGCATCTGGTAGCACAGCCAAAAGTATAATGAGGAAGTGATTCTGATTTTGACCACCTTCCATGAAGCCTTCCTGACTGAGTTAATGTTCTGCACAGAAACCTCTAATTTCCTAGATGAATTTTACTCTGCTAGAGAGACAGATGAAAAAACCTCTACATGTCATTTATCTCCTCAAAATGAAGCTAAAATGACATTTGAAGGCTGAATAAGTGCTGTGGATATGGGTATTCTTTTTCTCATGCCTTCATTGGTACAGTTTCCTACTCTGATACAGCTATTTTCTTTTTCATTTCTAGTTTTTTCTAACAGAATACACTGGTCCTCTTCTAATATATCTGCTCTTTTATATTCGTCTCTCAACTATTTATGATCAATTGGAAAGTACGAAGAACTTCCGCCACCCAGTGGTTCAGTAAGTGGCACTTGTGTGAACTATTTTCCTGGAGGACAGGGAGCCAGATGGATGGAGACTACACTTCTAGAGCTGAGGGGTTACAGGAGGTCTGAGGTTGCATGCCTGGTCTCAGAGTCAGTGGGAGCTTCAGATTGATCTTAGCAATAGTGGTTTGGCATGTTAGCAGCACTCATAAGCTTGACCAAAAATGGGATCCTGGTTGCGATTGTCACTGCACCTGGCCGCTATGGGAGATGTTCCCCAAATAGTTTGCGCTCTAGACACACAGCCTGAACAGAAGGTGAAATAATAAACACAGTGGGTAGTAACCCAAAGTCATGCTTGACAGAGAAAAGAGGACAAGATTTCAGATATCCCACTCTCTGTCTCCTTACAGCATATTCCCACCCATAAGATGGGTAGAATCAGCATTCAGCATAATAGATAACTACCCTGATGCCAGCTCTTACCTAGGCACAGCAAGGAGGAGTATCAAGAGGTTTGCATGTCATGAGTCAGGTCAAGAACAACCGATTTTTTACACTAACCTCTTCAAACCGTAATTGTTGCCTAGGGAACACAAGACATTTGAGTTCTGAAAGACTTTAAGAAATAAAACACTTAAGTGACAAACAGAAATAAGAGCACAGCCACTGTTATAGAACAGTGAAGAGCACAGGTTTTATCTAGCTGTACAGAACCAAGTCAGAGGAGTGCATATATAAGCATAAACCAGATAGATTTACTTCTCTCCACCACTGGAACATCAATGCTAACAAGGAAAATTAAACGACTCTGATATAATACAGTAGAGCTGACCACAAGGACAGCAACCTGCTTAGTCTGCTAGAAGTCAGAGTGTGCCAAAAAGCAATGAATAGAGGACAGCCAACCAAGATAGCTTTTAATGACCTTTGACAGCCCCTGCCATTTGCAAGCCTTTTGAAGGACACTGGAAGAAACAAAGTGGACCTGATCAATGAAAAGGAATAAGAACTGTTACAGACAAGAAAGAAGCAAGCAGCTATACCTGATAACTGCCAGGGGGGCTCAAGGCATTGCCACCACCAACTGTACCCCTGTACAGGATGGTTTTTAATGCATCAGGCAGGCCAGAAACTTTCACATTTAAGGAACTTGTCTTCAGTGTGACCCCATTCTGGGGGATTAGTGCCTGGCATAGGGGTGGAATGTGATGCAGAAAAGACTGTTGGCTGTGTAAATTTGAATATTGGAAGTGAAAGGGTGCACAGGGAGCCTCAAAGAGTGTTACAACTTTCCCACAACAGTTTTTCCACCCTTATGGTTGCAGAACCAAGGGAGCTAGTATACAGCAGGGAAACAGAGTGAGCAATAATACCATTTACAGATGGAGGAACACAGACTTAGACATTAAAGGAGTGAAGCTGGGAATGAGAACAAAGAATCGTTGAATTCAAATCGAGAGCTGCAAGATGCTTGCCATCTTTCTTTTGCTCATACACTTAAAAGGAGAGAGTTTGTGTTAGCACAGAAGAATCAGCAGAACCTTTACCTACTTGTAAGTGGGTAAGGGGTGTGCAGAATCCTTCCAGTGACCGGTCTTTAATGGGTTCATGCGAGGACCCCATCCTCAGCCAAATTAATTTGAAAATTCCCAGCAAAGCTGGAAGTTTGCTCCAGACTTCGGATCAGTCATTAACTGTTTGAAATTTTCTTAGCTCAACTCTCTCTGGTTTAATTACTTTCAAAATTGTTTAATCTTTGACTCTGGCTACTATACAAGATGCATAATAAAAGTATTTGAGATTTTACATGCTGAAATTCACTTTTCATTTATGTTTTATAATTGGTTTGCAGTGAGACAGGCTCTGGTAATACAGTAACTGTAACCGAGATAAAATGCCACTAGGAATCACTCTTGACATTTGTTTCTGAAACTCAATCTCTGTGAGCAGCAACTCATTCTCAGAAGCAAATTAGCAATGCCTGTTATTGTTTCATAATCTTCCTCAAAAGAGAATCAGTATAATAATTTCTACAACAATTACCTCATTTCTTGTAACAGGCAACAAAAAGCCATCAGAATGGATTAACTTTGCAACAAAATCTCATTTTGTGTCCACAAGGAAATGAAATAGAAACTACCTCTATGCAGCTACTTGAGTTGGCGAAGGACAGGGAAACCATTCAGATTGTTTTTAAATGTCAGACACATCCTACAGGAGCATTAAGGTGGCCTTAAAATGTGGGAGATGTCTTTTGGAAAAGCACAGCAGACGCCTGCTTGTATACACAGCTGTCCTTTTTTAATGTCTTGGCAGGGCTATGCATCACATGCAGAGCTTGAGGAGTTCTTTTTAATTCAAGGCTAGTAAAAAAGTTGCTTCCTTCCAAAATGAAAGTAAGTTTGTGTAACACTGAAAATTATTCCATTAATCTTTGGTTCCAGATGCTTCAATTAAGACAGCATCTTAAATCCCATGATTTCAGTGTGACTCTGCTGTTTTGGAATATTAGTCCTTATGCCTTTTGCAACATTAAAGTATGAAGTAATAAAAAGCAATCTTTCACTTACCTTAATTTCCTTTTCTTTTTTTCCCCCCCTTCCAGCTTGGCCTGCTTCTGCCACTGTTTACACTACATCAGACATCTTCTGGAGACATTATTTGTTCACAAGTTTTCAGGAGGGCACACTCCTCTGAAAAATATGATAAAGGTGACAATATGTTTATAATTTTGTGTAAGAGAGAATAGCCTCATATCAAAGCAGTCCTTGGAAGAAGACAGGAAAAT
>VZTM01008314.1:0-24407 GCA_013400555.1 Jacana jacana
TGATTCTATGATTCTATGATATCTATTAGTTATAATATAGAATGTAGTTATACAAGTCTAGAAATGGTTGTCCATTGGCTATAAACCTCAACAAAAGAATTCGACTGAAATCAATCAAATATCTAATTTAGTTATTTAATTAGTTTAACATCAGAACCAAAGTAGTATGTGGACCAAAGCCTGACAAAAATAATGTTTTAGCAGTTTTTTTCTCAAGAAGTTCCATTCTTATGTGATGACTAACCCCTTCCTGTCCTTGCAGCAGAAAAGAATAGAAAACCAGAAGTCTGACAACTTTTGTTTACCAGAAATCATGAAATGACAGCTACATATCACTCAGGACCTTTAGATGTATAGCACAGAACATGCCCTAATGAATAGCTTGATGAGGTATTAAATAAGGCTGCTTAAATCCAGGGAAACATTTCCTTCCAGAAATTTGCCTTCACAGCCAAACTGTGATTTATGCATAAGCGCAAATCACAATCCAGGATTAAAAGTCTCCTCCTAAATGAGAACAGGAGTGAAAAATATAAAAGGCAACAATAAGAGAATTCTCATTGCTTGGAAGTGATGAAAACAGAAAGCTGTCATTCAGAGTCCCTGATTTATAAAGGCATGTCTATTACAGTGCTCTACAGATCCCTACCTAGTGGTAATTATATGGGCTTGGTAATAGCTGACATACTTTAAGCACCCTTCAGGAAGTTTGTATTTTCTTCTTTGGGTGATAAAAGGTTAGAATAATGTATGTCACCATATCACAATGGAGGAAATTTAAAAGCAGATCACCTGAGTATCTTAACAAATCTAGCTCCTCAACACTTATCAACTGCTTTCTGAAGTATTATGTAAAGTTTTTGCTCCTAAATAATAAGTCATCTCCCAAACATATAATTATTCCAGTATGTTATTTACCAGAAAACTTTATTTGACAGAAATGGAAATATGAAATAATTGATAAAGCAATTTTTCACTGTGGTAAATGCCTGTTGTCCCGATTTCCACTTCTCAGAGGATTAATTATGCACTCTTTTAGGCCAGGCTTTCACTCATCTGGTTTAAAAAGTAATCATTCAGTTTTATCTCTGGAATGAAGGAATAAGCAACTTTATTTTGAAGCATCTGTGGTATGTTTCCTGCACCTAGAGCCAGAGGGGACAAGTTCATGTAAACACAAAATAGCCTAACTCAGAGCTGAAACCAGTTCTCAATTTGGGAATACTTGCTTGACAAGACAACCAAATAAAAGCTGAAGAGAACAGTGAGTGCTATTAAAATTTCAGCAAAATGAAATTTGGTTACCAGGAACTCTTGGAAACATTTTAGCTATCAAGAAGCTCAGATGGTATGAAAGAATCGGAGATGTAAAGTGTTAGTACAAATACCTCAGCTGAACTCTGTTATAATTCAGGTCAAGAGAAAAATCAGCATTACTTCCTGGTCATGAGAAGCCAGGGCTGGAAGATGTTCCTGGGGTCTCCAAACCCAGCCTCTTTATCACAGGTAGCTCTCTCAGACAATCTTTCCGTGAAGAGATCAGACTCCCTGCTAGAAGTGGCTGGAATCCCCCTGTTTCACCCACCTTCCCCTCCACTGCTTCCATGAGTGGTGGTGGACAGGGCCTCATTTCTCCGACAAGATAGTTTCCTAAATCCTAAATTAGGTTCAGCTGTTGAGAACTGCTGTCAGGACCATCCCTCCTCCTCATGGGCAAAGCAAAAGAAATTTCATGATGCATGTACCTAATTCTGCAATGATGCACATATATAAGAATTCTTTTCTTCTAGCTTTGCAGCAACCAGCTTCCTCCCCAGTGCTCGAGTTTTAGTCAGTTTTCTCTTTACTTAAATATATTGCACAGTTCTCCACTGCTATTAGTACTCAGAAATTCTCTGATTTTGCGACCTCTTGTAGTTATGACAAATGTTCCCTGTGAACTGCATGAACTTTGTTCTTGAAAACTCTAGTCTGCCACCATTTTATTTTATCAGGTAAACTAGGTGGAACATAAATATGAGCCATCATTTTATTCTTAGTTTTATTATATCGATCAGATTTGCAAGTGAGGCAAAACATCATCAAAAGGTTAAAAAGAGAAGTTTCTAGTGTGTACTGTGATTTTCAAGGAAATAAAATGACATCCATCTCATACAAGTGAATGTAAAAGGTAAATACAGTAGATATTAACCACACCTAGTGCTGTTGTACCTAGATTCAACCTACCTAAATTTAGACAGGTTGCTAAGGTTTCTCAGTTGGAATGTTGTTTATCTTGGACTCCTTCTAAAGTTAGTGGAGAAAGAGAAGGAAAGTCACTGCACATAACTTAGTCCAATCTCCATGTCTTTCTTTTGACTGGCGTAGCTGCATATGATTTGGGGCCTGAAGACCTGCATCAGAAAAAGTTTCTGAACCAAAGATGTTCAGAAAGTTCATTTTGAAAAGAAAAAAATGCAAATAAGAAATTACATTTGGTCAAAAGCTTCTTTTGAATACAAATATACTAACATGCCTCTACCTTGAGTAAGAACATCCCCTGCTATGCAGGTGCCTGTCAATATTGCAAATCAGATACTGCAATAACCTAACTGCAGACTATGGGAGAATCTTGTTTGGGGGAGATTTCCCTATGCAGAAAACCTATTTGTTATTCTAATTCCTTTAAAACCTATTTCTTACTCTAATTCCCTTCCACGTACGAATACAAACAGCAGGAGGTGATGGCCTACACCATGAGCTGTGGCACATGTCCCCATTCAGATACTGTGCTATGCTAACACACCAAACCATTGGTGACCACTGCAAATCTCATTAAATGTCCTGAAAGATTAAAGAAGCTCACCCATGTTAAAGTGATATATACATAAAATCCATTACACGTGGTAAGGGAAGTAATACCAACCTTCCTTGAAATTAGTTTTCTAAGAGGTGAAATTGACCTTAAACTACATAAAGAAGATAACCTTCACGTAGATACAAGTAAATTATTACAATTTATCACCATTGCACAGTTGAATCCCACATTGTCCATAGTCCCCTACCTGCTATCATTGCAGTTACATACTGAACGTATTAATTCCTTTAAAATTCAGTTGCAAGTGATGGAGGTTCCATTTACAACATCATCAATCAAAACATTATTTTAGGTACCTATTAATGATCAAAAACAAAAACAAAAACAAAAACAAAAACAAAACCCAAAACTTCTGGTTCCATCCAAGTCGGCGCAGACTTTCAGAATATTGTGTCTTATAAAATAAGAACATATCTTAATGTGTTTACAAATAGATTTTGGGGCACAGGGAACCAACATCAAATAACTGTTTTCAGGTTCCAGGTAAATACAAGGTGGAAGACAAAGACCCGGTCCAAGATTAAATTTAGTTACCAGGAAAACTTTCTAGAATAAAAGAGAGGTAAAGCAAGATAGAAATTTGTCTATAAAGTTGCTGACAGTGGACATTTCAGAACCATGAAAGAAAACCAAGTATCTAGTGCAGATATATCGAGAGAAGAGCAGCGCACAAATGAAACTACAAAGAAAATGTTGAAAACCTATCAACTGTGTTAGGAATTTCATGTGCTGGGAGTGTATTAGCGAAATAAGGAACAGATTATTCTGACCTGATAGTAACATCTTCCCTGAAAGGACAGTTAGCACATGTCATCACAGCAACATGCCCTCCAGCCATTGCTTCCCTACAACCAGACCGGTGTTCCTAGCAGGGATCTCCCTCGGTCCATTCCAGGCTGTGCTACCGCATGACTCACATCACCACCCGTCCACCCACAGCCAGATACCACCCACCACTAAAGTGGGTTAGTGCCCTGTGTTCTGGCAAACACCAGTGATTTCTATTCAAGGGAAACTAATGTTATGTAGTGACATTCTTTCCATTGAGAGCTACAGCTCCAGACATGCATTATCCCTTGATAAATAATGAGGAACTGTTAATGTAGCATCATTCACCATGAAAACAGTCAATACTGTTTTACCAGCGCTCTGAGGAGAGCAGCACACAAATAACCTGAAACCACCCCATTTAAAATGAAGGCTTATGAATGGAAGGAAGATTCCCTTTGGGAAAAACTAAAAATCAAACTATTTTTTTTACAGAAGCAAAAATTTAAGGCTATCAGATCTCTACACTTCAAACAAGCCATTGGTGCATCATTTGTTTGAGTGCTTACTCAACTCTGGTTAGTGTAAGGAAATGCTGGATGAGGTTTTAATGTCATCTAGAGTAACCACTCTCATGGTAAAAATTAGAAACTTTGTTTTTCAAAGGTCAAACTGTTTCTACACTAATCACACTCAGTTGCTTAGTGGGACAAGCGGGACTAATTCAAGCGTAGTGTAATTCAGACATCGCCCTTGTAGAGTAGCTCCTCTGCTCATTGCACAGTGGCATGTCAGGAAGGACTTAATCAAGCTAATTGTCTGGAAACATAAGGTCAGCCTCAAGGTAGAAAAAGCAGCTGGTAATAAACCCCTCCTTTTCTCAGAAGCAATTATTTGGTTTGACTGAACAAGGGTGTCTCAATCCCGCATGTTTTTGGAGATCAGTAAGAGTAAAAAACATTCACTCCTTTTAGCAGTGGCTTAGCAACTGACAGGTCTGGGTCAGAAAAGAAATTGTAACAAAACAACAACAAACAGGCAGTGGATCAAGCAACAGAATGAACCCATCTGAATTTGGTAAATTACACAGAACTGAGAATCACACCTAGTGGCAGGGGGCCCTAAAAGTATACTCATATTTATTTCTGAAAAGCAACCAACTGTTTGGATGAGAGCTGTGTCAAAGTGCTGCATGTATTTGGCAGTCATTTACTGGCAAGTTCTTGGCATTTTGCTTCAGGGAATTTCATGTCCTTAGACTACTTTTTTTTGGAGGGTTAAACTGTAGTAGGGAATCAATTCAGGGCTAAGACACCTACGTTAAATGCCTAAATGTAGACATTGGCATTGGAGATAAGCTCCTAAACTCCCTCTGATGCATGTGGATAGCCAGGATGGGATTACATTTCCTAAACAGTGTGTAATGACCTTTAAGATACCTTACATATCTGAGACATCCCTGGGGACTGACTAAAAAGACTATACCCTTCTTTGGCCACAGGTAGAAGGCAAGCAGGATGCCATCTCACATGTCACGAGGCATCTGTCTTTAGGCAACTTTATCAAAGCTTTAGTCAGTAGAATTAGCAGCACAATTAGCAAAGCGATTCAACTCACTTTGGTATCTACGTGCTGGTCAGCTGCAACACTTTCTAGGCTATGCTCTCATATAGACACCTGTGTATAGATCCTGTGTGCACATGCTTAATAGAATTCACTTGCCTGAATATTGAGATGTAGGGCAATAAGATGATACAGTAGGGTATCACAGATGTCCAGAAGAGACTAATAGTTATGACACAAACCCAGTGGAAAACCCATGCCCTTTTGGAGTGACAGGAAAGGCATGTTTTGACCCCCCACCATCAGCATGGTGGCTCTGTGCGAGAACCAGTGATGCTGGAAGATAGTCCTGTGTTTCAGATCAGCAATGACAACTCCAGCTCACAGATTGCATGTGGCTGCTGGGCACAAAATGTCAGTAGGGAAAGAAGACTCAGTTCACCTGGACTAGATCAGGTGAAAGTCATGACAGACAGGACACTGGCTGCCTCTGAAGCAGGTATCCTCTGCCAGGTGTTTCATTTTGAAGAGCTAAGTAGCACACTGAGTTTAGATGTTCTGATGGGGAAAAAGGCATGCATATAATGTACTCAAGGGAGCTACAACACCAGCGGCATTACTGTCAAACTGCCGTCTGGCTTCACAGTCTATAGAAAACCATACACTGGGTCAAAGGGACAGAAAAGAATGTGCCTCATCTCCCCATGGTGTCAGGTCAGCAAAGACTGGGACTTCAAAGACACTGGCAACATACTGGGGTGTGGGAGGGAGGTAGGAGATGCCTGTGAAGTTGCACTTTGTTGCATGATCTACAATTTGCTATGCATTTGTTGATACCAATAGTAAATCAAGAATGTCCCCCATTAAATCCATATTTGATGAGAAAATGAAGAGATATTACATTAGCAGTCATCACTTGGCACATGTGAAGCTGTTGCAGGCACTGCTCTACTTTTGGGGCAATTAAAGTTTTTGCCTTGACACGAAGTGCTAGCAGGCAACAGGGTGTCATCATCCCACAGTTTGGTACCCTGTTACTCCACATTTGAGCAGACGTCAGAGCCCTTCTGGGCTGCCATCTGGTTATTTCTGATCTATGATATTTGGCCCACTATTTGCCCCACTAGAGCTATATACTGCTAGGATTAAATTAGAGGCACCAAGATTTCCCAATAATTTTCATAGATACGTGATTATCATATCACATTAGAAAGGCAAAACAGTACAGAATATAAATGAAGAATTCATATGCAAGTATTTCAACACTAGGAGAGAAAGTTTCACAGTCCAACACACTTCAGTATTCAAAATGCTTTCCAGATATTTAGCTGCTATTTTACTTTGCTAACTTTCACCCCATTACTTCTAATTATATGCATGATGACCTACTAAGAGCCTGCTTATTGACAACCAAACATCCAAGTTGTTTTCATCTATGGCATCTATTAACTAGGAATATTTGGGGTATACTCATTACATGTCTACCTTTTGCTAGCAAACAATAGGCAAAGCTTTCTAGTGCATTCACAACTTGTTGCTGTCATATTTTCAGGGGTGACAGAAGAAGAGGACTTCACTATCATGTGCCACCTCTGAAGCAAGAGTTCTTTATCCTTACCTTTCCCTTCACATTCCTTTAATCAACTTTTCATTTCATTCACACCTCTTCTCCAAAAATCCCCACAAACCAGACTAAACCAAAAATAGCAAGTGCAAAGGAAAACAAGCCAGCCTTCTTGAGAAAACTGTTAGCAGCCAGTTTGTGTCAGGTGAGAAGGTAGAAGTGAAGAATTGAATTGGCTAGTGACCAGGTCTACTTCTACTCTACACATTCAGTCTGATTTGATCACTCAGCTGAGTGACTACTAAAATAACTAACAGTGCAACATTGCTTTTAACTGTGCTTTTTAACTGCTTTTAACCAGAGAAGAGGAAACAGGAGCAGGTGCACCTGTGCCTGCCATGACAAGAGCCCTGCTGTCTCAGCTATATTCAGCAAACCACCTGCTACTGTAGATCTGCGTGTTGCAGAACCAAGACATAAGAAAGGCACCAGTTTTCTTATTAAGACTTGATTTGTGCTCCTTAAAACCATCTGCAAGCTTTCAGTGGGTCGTAACAGTGCACTGGAGCTGAAGCATTATTTTTTCTTGCTTTAATGCCTAGAGGAATAGATATTCTAAGATTGCATCTGCCTGAGCAAATAACAGCGTACGATAAAAGTAGACCTCTAGAATGACACAGTAAGTGCTGAGCGCCCTATATTTCAGGGGATTTACCCTCAGATGAGCTCTGTCCTGGTGGTAGCAGCTGGGGTCCACATGCTCCAGGCTGCTTTGATGTATTAAACAAAGAGTGTTATGCGGAGGAATTAACTTAGTGGGTACTCTGTTGATGTGATATCAGATCGCAGTAGATGCAGCTACAATAACTTAATCCATTGTTTTCAGAATTGAAAGTCTAGCACCAACATAAACTGCTCTGTTCATTAGACCTAAGAAAGTTCTTCCTGGTTCACTGGTACTTGAGAGTTTTATAGTTATTTCCATGGATTCTGGTGGCTGGTCCAATTATTTTAAGAAGCATTTATTGCTAATAACCTTAATCAAGGACAAGGGTTCAGTTACCTATACTACATCTTTAGTGCATGAATAAATTCCTTACTCTATATGTACAAATGCTTAAAGCCTTCAGATGGGGGCACAAAGTGACATAATTTCAAAAAGATGTAGCCAATTCCTGCTTCTTTGTGGGAAAGTAGTTGCTTCCCTCATTTGTAGATCTACAGGAAATTATGAGTATTCAGGTAAGACTCATAATCTTTCTCTTGAAGGTATGACATCATAATCTATTTTTCAGGAAAATTATCTGGGATCACTGCTTTCAAAACAGAAAGATATGGTGTTCTTGATTTTCATAAAATGAATCAGTGTTCAGAGCACTGGACTCTGAATTTTGAATTTTGAAATTTTGAATTTAAAATTCTTTTTGATGAATTTTGAAAAAAATTGAAAAAAGCATCCTGAGATGTTTAAAACAGTGTCTCCTAATCATAGTGCTATTCTGAAGGATCCTATTTTTCAACATTCCTTCTGAAATTTGCCACTGAAGGAGAGACTCAAAATTGACTAGAGACTAGCCTAAAGAGGAGGGATGAGAGTGTGATGCCAAAGACTAATGCTTACAGCACTCAGATGGAAAACTCACTCTTCAGTCCTGCATTAAGGACTGGCAAGTACTAAAGGGTCAGGAGATAAAATAAAACGTTCAGGCAGGAGAGGATTTCAAGACATGACTTTCACCAGACACAGTGTTAGAATTACAGCAAGACTCTAATCAGAATATGTTCAATAAGTGACTACATCACTGGACAAGACCTAGGGATGTTGTCTATCTGGGACTTCTGTAAGGCTTTTGACAGAGTCTCCCACAACATCCTTCTCTCTAGAGAGGTATGGATTTGAGGGGTGATTGTTCAGTGAATGAGGAATTGGTCAGATGGTCACATCCAGAGGGTAGTGGTCAACAGCTCAATGTCCAGATGGAGATCAGTGACAACCCTCAGGGGTTTATACTGGGAACAGTACTGTTCAATATCTTCATCAATGAAACAGTGGAATTGAGTGCACCCTCAGCAAATTTGCAGATGACATCACACTGAATGGTGTGGTTGACAACCCTGAGGGATGGTATGCCATCCAGTGGGATCTAAAGAAGCTCAAGAAGTAGACACCATGTGAATGAACCTCATGAGGTTCAAAAAGGCCAAGTGCAAGGTCCTACACTCGGGACGGGGTAATACCTGGTATCAATAGAGGCTGGGGGATGAAGGGATTGAGAGCAGCCCTGCCGAAAAGGACTTGGGGGCACTGATGGATGAAAAGCTGGATATGAGCTGAAATGTGTGCTTGCATTCCAGAAATTCAAATAGCTTCATAAAAATAAATGTGGCCAGCAGGTCAAGGGTGGTGATTCTGTCCCTCTACTCTCCTCTGTTGAGACACCACCTTTACTTCCTTTAGTAGTGATTGGATCTGTTGTAAAAGGATAAGGTGTAATGATTTTAAAATAAAAGAGGGTAGACTTAGACTAGATGTAAGGCAGACATTTTTCACAATAAGGGTGGTGAAACACTGGAACAGGTTGCTTGGAGATGTGGTAGATGCCCCATCCCTGAAAACATTCAAGGTCAGGTTGGATGGGGCTCTGAGCAACCTGATCTAGTTAAAGATGTCCCTGCTCATTGCAGGATGGTTGGACTAGATGATCCCCAAAGGTCCCTTCCAACCTGAACTATTCTATGATTCTGTGAAATTTAATGACATGGTCTCTAAACAGAGAAAATGAACTGAAAATTATAAAGTAATTTTTGCCCTATACTGCACTTTTCATGTTTGAGCAGTTGCTGGATATTTTCAATTTCGGAGCTGGCCTCTGGCAAGACTGAGAGAGAGTGTTGTTTCAGTTATAACTGGCCATAGCAAAATGTTGCCATGCCAGTGTGTAATATTGATTCTGAACATGCTTTGAAAAGAATTTGGATTTATGCTTTCTGTCTATCGTACAGTACAGATCAAGTATATATACATATAAATAAGTGTTTCTATTTTGGATGGCACTTCAGACTTTTAAAATTATAGCCCTTAAACTCTATCCAGGATTTGTACTGATCTCCAGAAGTGAAGAGTGATTTGTCTCTAGCTACCTCATTTTCTCTTTTTTTTTCCCCTTTTAACCGACAACAAACCTCTGCAGCTGTTTTCTAGTTTTTTTAAATGTTTATGTATAATGGGCCAACATGGGCAAAATATTACAAAAGATTCATTAACTTATTTTTTTAACTATTCTTCAGAAACTCTACAAATCAACTTTCGTGGTGAAATATGGCTTAAGATGGCAAGGCAAGGCAAAACTATTTAAAAATATCTCAGGAAAAGTCTCCTAGAAACAATAATTGAAGTATTTCCAATTGCTTATGTTCATTTGTAGGTGAAAATCAACTCTGTAATCTAGAAAACCATAACAGTTGCTACATTAATTAACATTTGGCCTTTTTAGAAGCAAATCTGCTTAGTTGTTATCGCTATGTTGAGTCTGAATGAAGATGCTTTGTATATTCTTTTTCTTAAAATAATGTTCTCCACACACCACCTACAAATGCCTAAATGGAGCTACATTGTATTGTGGTACTATTTCTGATTATTACTAAAAGAAATCTAAAAAAAGCTCCTCACATGAGAGAGTTTTGTTCTTTTATAATGCTTGCTTCAGTAGCCATGGCAGTATTCTAAATTACAGGGATCATATGGACCAAAACCGTCTTCAGCATGGATGTTTCCTCTGAAAGTACATTCTATGACTTGAAACTTCTTGCATAGTTGGCAAAATGCAGTTAGAGGATGGAGACAAATGTCAAGCAGTCTGGTAGGTTGCCAGGTAAAGGCTATGCAAGACATTTCCTGCTGTTTAAACAACGCTTAAAGTGGATCCAGTTATTACTTTTTTAATAGCTGGACATTTGCAGAATAATGAAACTCCAGGGTCTATTCCATCAAACTTCCAGTATAGCATTGAAGGGAAAAGGCTGCCGTCTTGCATCAAGTTAATGCACTACAAATAATTAACACTCCTATGAGACCATCACTCCCATCCCAGACAGATCATTTGCCAAGTGTGAAATTCTAGGCTTTTGTCAGCCAACTGGTGAATATTTCTAACTCTTCCATCCCAAGCTTGTAAATCGAGAAAAAATGTAGCTAGAATAATATGTTCTGAACTACACCTTCCACAGTGGTCTAGTCAATAAATAAAAAATGCCTCAATATTTATATGATTTATCTTACTGGAATACTGAGTGAGCTTACACATGAAATGCAAAACCATGAAGCATTATTGCAAAAGTTACTTTGGAATGTAATAGATGATGTGTGAACATGGAAACAGAGCTATAAATTACCAGTATTACATACTATGCCAGAAACATACCTGAAAAAAAGAAATTATATTTTTCTTTACTTGGTTGAATCCTGGGCCATTCATTCACGCTGCAAGTGTACCCAGGGCTGAACAGTTTAAAAGTATAATAAACACTTTCACCCTGAGTGAGAGGATACAGGCAAAGAAAATAATCTAATCATGGCAATATGACAATGAAATGACTATCAATGAGTTTTAAAGTTAATTGCATGAGAAATATACTGGAGTGACTAATGCCTGTCTCCCGCAGGTTCTCAAAACAGATAGATACAGATACAGAATGGGGCAATTATGAAAGCTTCCCTCTGTCTTGATACTATGCCTTCGCTCCCACCAAGACAAACAGCCAGTTTCATCTTTGCCCACGTCCATGAGATCATCGTTTCTAACTGGCATGTAAACTGTTGTGGAGGAATTCCTCCCACCTAAGTTTAGTTGTCTAAATTTAGTTGTCTACAGTAGGCTTAGTTAAATTTAGTTAAATTAACTTAGGGGAGTCCTCCTTTACAGCCAGTGTAGTGAAACAGGCTGCTACAGACAGATTTCTCATATGTACCTCAGATACTTCCTTTAGGATGAGATCAATTCCTCCTGGAGATCTGGGGGACTACAAGGACAGCTGGTGTTGATTTGCTTAGACTTTGACATGCCTACATGAATTAGGAAGACTCTTAGTATGTCATCCAGAAAATGGATTTAGCTGAAAAACCCCTTCCACTTGCGCCACAGAAGAGTTATAAAAGGTAGCAGGAGAAGGCTTAATAAAGTATTAAAACATGGTTTGGGTAGATGGTTATTCAGATCTGTAGTACACATTTTTATAGATTTAGGGTAGTTTGACATAGTGGAATTAATATTAACCTTTATAAAAACTTCAACAATTATATTTTTTAAAGAAAAAATGTGATATGCCTAATTTTAACACCCGATACATTTGTAACTCAAACCTTAATTAAAATGAGTCTTAGTTTAATTCATGTTTTGAAGTAGTTACTCTGAAGCTTGACAAGTTTTATCAGTTTTGGGAGACCGAACTATAGTACTTTAAAGGAAACTTCTAATTTTCATGTATTATAAAATGAACTTATATTAACTCCTCTGACCCAAAACCCTGTAGCTATTTATATACTCACTATATAAAAGGAATTATAACCCTTTGGAAAACTTATTTTCCCCTTTCTTGTTAGGCAAACACAATGTCCTTGGTACATCATGTAATCTGAAATTACGGAATCACCATATGACAACGCCAGGCACACTGCAGAACTCAGATCTAAAATGGTACGATTCTTGGATTTCAAATCTTTCATTCATGCCACTGTATGAAGGTCAGATGTTGATGTTTGAGTTGGTTAAGGACCGTGGAATGTTTTGCTTCTCAGCTGAGAATATTCTTCCCAAGCAGCCGCAGGGCTCGTTCCTGGGCCTAAATCAAGACTCAAAACATTCCACGACCCTTTGCCATGTAAACTGAAACATCAACATCTATCCCACACACCACTCCTCCAGAAGGAGGACGCATGGGCTGAAACGTCATCAGAAGTGTTCTTACATATTATTTAGGAAGAACCAGCTTCAAGCCACTACAGTGGTTGTAAATAAATAATTGGATTTAAAAAAACATGTGTTTAGTACTAGGGTGTTGAGCTGGTATAGCTTGCTTTGAAAAATTTGCTTTGAAAAAGCAAATTCCAGGAGATGTCACCTTCTGCAGTCTTTGCTTTTATTTTTGTAAATAATTTGTTCATGAGAGTAGCCAGAAGGAAGCATTCTCCAGACTTTCTGCTGTAACAGAGTGTACACTACAGCTTTTAAAACCTGGTGTTCGAAAACTTTAATTTACTACCTTCCATTTCACACTTTTCCACAGAGTTTCTGCAAGACATTTATCTTACTGGAGACAGAACAAATAAGCTGTTACTAGAAATGAATACTTCAGTAGCATTTCTACCACCATCTCCTATTTTTAATAATGATATTCATCATTAGGCTTTGTACTTCAGATGGTTGCTTATGTTCAGAACTATTTTTTGAATCTATTTTTGGATCTGATCCTTCACCACTAAACATTTCATTCCCACACAACAGCCTTAAAGAGACACTAAGGCTGCAGAGGAAACTAAAAAAAAAAAATGTTTAGAAACAAGTACTCTTGCAGCATGTACGCAAAGTGTAGCTGCCATCAAACAGAACTTCAACAGCTCTAATATTTCATAGTGTCTTCCATATGGTTCCAAAAAAAGATTACGACTAACCAGATGACATCTGAACCCTGACAGTAAGCTCTGAAAAGGCTTGCTTATTACCTCATCCACTGCCTATTTCCAGTTTGATTTTCAGCATAGAAAGCTCTTCCACAAAGACATCCGCTTTGTTGTCAGAAGCTTCTACGTCTACCAAATCAGGAGGCAAGAATACCTTTGAATTTGCCTCGGGTCAGAGTAATCCCAAGTACAAATACAGGCTGAGTGGAGAATGGATGGAGAACAACCTTTAGAAGTAGGACTTTGGGGTATTGATTCTTGGGCTGTATCAAAAGAAGTGTGGCAGCAGGTCGCAGGAGGTGATTCTGCCCCCCTACTCCACTCTTGTGAGACCCCACCACCTTTGGAGTCCTTAGCACAAGAAGAAGTGGGTCCAGAGGAGAGCCACGAAGATGATCAGAGGGCTGGAGTCCCCCTCCTATAAAGACAGGCTGAGAGAGTTGGGGTTGATCTGCCTGGAGAAGAGAGGGCTCTAAAGAGACCTTATAGCAGCCTTCCAGTACCTGAAGGGAGCCTACAGGAGAAATGGAGAGGGAATCTTTATCAGGGAGTAGAGTGATAGGATGAGAGTTAATGGCTTCAAACTGGAAGAGGATAGCTTTAGATTTGATATTAGGAAGAAATTTTTCACTGTGAGGGTGGTGAGGCACTAGAATAATTTGCCCAGAGAAGTTGTGGGTGGCCCATCCCTGGTTTCAAAACCAGGCTGGATGGGGCTTTAAAAAATATGGTCTAGTGTGAGGTGTCCCTGCCCATGGCAGGAGGGGTTGATCTTGATAATCTTTAAGGTCCCTTCCAACTCAAACCATTCTATGATTTTATGATTAACTGCTACTTAACACCTTGTTTAAATTGCAATATATTTAGTAATGGCTTGAGATTAGGCAATAATCAGGATGAGTTCAAACTGAGACAAAAGAAACATGCTCATGTGACATGTCTCCCGTAACATCCTCATTAGAAAATCAAGGAAGTGTGGACTAGATGAGGGGGCAGTGAGGAGGATTGAATCCTGGCTGTGTGACAGAACTCAGAGGGTTGTAATTAATGGCACAGGGTCAAGTTGGAGGCCTGTAACTAGCAGTGTCCCCCAAGGGTCAATACTTGGCCCAGTCCTGTTCAACATATTCATCAATGACCTGGGTGAGGGGACAGAGTGTATCCTCAGAAGGTTTGCCAATGATACCAAACTGGGGGGGCTGGCCGACACTTCAGAGGGTTGTGCTCCCATCCAGCATGACCTGGACAGGCTGGAGAGCTGGGCAGAGAAGAACCTAATGAGGTTCAACAAGGGCAAATATAGGGTCCTGTGCATGGGGAGGAAGAACCCCAGGCACCAATATAAGTAAGGGGTGGATCTCCCAGAAAAACACTTCTGAGAAGGACCTGGGAGTCCTTGTGGACAGCAAACTCTCAAAGAGCCAGCAGTGTGCCCTTGTNGGTTTGCCAATGATACCAAACTGGGGGGGCTGGCCGACACTTCAGAGGGTTGTGCTCCCATCCAGCATGACCTGGACAGGCTGGAGAGCTGGGCAGAGAAGAACCTAATGAGGTTCAACAAGGGCAAATATAGGGTCCTGTGCATGGGGAGGAAGAACCCCAGGCACCAATATAAGTAAGGGGTGGATCTCCCAGAAAAACACTTCTGAGAAGGACCTGGGAGTCCTTGTGGACAGCAAACTCTCAAAGAGCCAGCAGTGTGCCCTTGTTGCCAAGAGGATCAATGGAATCCTGAGCTGCATAGTGAAGAGTGTGGCCAGTAGGTCGAGGGAGGTCATTCTCCCCCTCTACTCTGCACAGGTGAGGCCACAACTGGAATATTGCATCCAGTTCTGGGCTCCCTAGTTCAAGAGAGACAGGGAACTACTGGAGAGAGTCTGGAGCAGGGCAACAAAGATGATTAAGGGATTGGAGCACCTCCCTTATGAGGAAAGGCTCAAAGAGCTGGGGCTCTTTAGCCTGGAGACAAGAAACCTAAGAGGTGGCCTTGTATATGTTTACAAATACCTAAAGGGTGGGCTGAAGGAGGATGGAGCTGGATGCTTTTCAGAGGTTTCCAGCAATAGGATGAGGGACAATGAGTACAAGCTGGAACATAGGAGGTTCCATTCAAATATGAGGAAAATCTTCTTGCTAGTGAGGGTGACAGAGCACTGGAACAGGCTGCCCAGGGAGGGTGTGGAGTCTCCTTCTCTGGAGACCTTCAAGACCCGCCTGGATGCAGTCCTGAGTAATGTGCTCTGGGCAATCCTGCTTTAGCAGGGGAGTTGGACTAGGTGATCTCTAGAGGTCCCTTCCAACTCTGAAATTCCATGATTCCATGATTCTGTGATGTGACAAGCTATCACTAATTCAAGTCTGCAAGGGCTTGGGGAGTGATCCAGGAGTTGGGGAGTGATCCAGGAGACCTGCAGAGAGGGAAGCAGGTAATCCAGTACGTTCAGATGCCAGCACTCAGGAAAGGCACCTGCAGAAAAAGACTGCACTCCAATGAAGACTGGAGAAAGTGTGGAGAAAGAGTACCTCCACTGTTGGGAAGGAAAAAGACAATAGTTTAGCAGGAGAGCACCAGAGCCATCACCAACTTCCCCTGGAGTACTGCATCCTGGATAGAAATAAACTACATGAAAACGGGCATATGGGATAAGTCTCATAAAACCTGCATATGGGATAAGTTTCAGGGGACTCTTCATCCTAAATAATTCCAGTACCTCTCTAAATGACATAAGCTATACCAGCAAAAGCACTTATGTGTTGCCATAGCATTTTTACAAGTACAGCTGTATTTTCTGGTGAGCATGGCCTTTGTCGTCCAGCTAAATGACATAAATATGCAAGGAAAATATTTTCAAAGACATCTCTCCTGTGTTAAGGAAGAGGTCAGGGGAATAACGGAAGGCTTCTTATTAATTAAATCCCTTTTTCTGGATCACGTCAAAATTCTTTACTTCTCATCTATATTAGAGATTATATAGAAGACATTGTTCTGAGATTCTTCTATTATTTTTTTTAATCTATCAGTGACATTCACTCACTAAATGGATATAGTATATTCTCTCCAAATTAACATTACTGAAGACAGTCTTGAAAATAAGGGTTTAAATTAAAAACCCTGACTGTTACTGGCACCACTATAATTACTAAATGTAATAGCACACAAAGCTGAAATTATTACTAAACTGATTACTAAATTTCTCTGTAAGTAGGCAAAATGTATTAACACAGAACACTAAATATGCTATCATTACATACAGTTCCAATGGAAATAGTCTTTGGTGCAATTCTTATTTTAAACACAAAATGGACTAATTTTTCCCTTAAACTAATAATTGTAAACTTTTGTCTTAAAAGGTGGAAATCAACTGGTGTTTGTTCTTGGCTGCAGTATCTTTTAACTAAGGTATGGAAGATATTAATTCAAGAAGTGCTCTGAAAGGGGAACACAGTTAAATTGGAAATTAGCCCCTTTTGTCTCAGGGTAAACACTCACATTTTCTCAAGTCCTATCACAATTGTCCAAAGAAAATAACATACATAACTGAAATTACTTTAGTAATTGTAGGACCATCTTTTATGGTTTGTTTGGTTTTTTTTTTTAGATAAAGATAAGAGTCCAATTTGTGGTGGATTTCTTTCCCTATTTAAACCTGTGTGTTAGCAAATATAAACCAGATTACACTGCTCACAGATTTTCTCAAATCAAGTATTCTTTAGCATGACCTTCTGAGGTGTGTTTACTCTTCTGGTTTGACCAAATTCAGATTTCACATCCGTAGCTTCAGTGATAATCATGTGAATTATTTCATTGTCCTCTACGGCCATGAGCATGGTCTGCTTGCAGAAATAGCTTATGACAAAAAGTTGTGTGCAACTTACGCAGTTTTCATTCTAAACAAAATACACAAATATGAAAAAAAAAAGTTTTTTCACATAGAACTAAAAGTATAAACTACTAGCAGCAAGTACCATTAGTTTAGAGGAAAACTAATTTTTTTAAAGGGTTGCTGTATTAGTTCTTACATACTACAACTATTTCAACAGAGAAGAGCAACAGGGGTTGAAAAACTTACTGGGGGAAAACAATAACCTGAAAGCTAGAGGGTGTGAAAATATCTAATTAAATTGGAGTAATAATCTCTGCTTTGCTGATTTCTTTTGTATGGAAGAAGAGAAACCCAGCAATTACTGTCTAAGATAAATTACACTCCCCGTAGCCTTTCTGAATGAAAACAGTGTGCTGTGCTGATACATGAAAATGTAACCTACCCCTGTCCTCTGGACCTGTTCGGAAGGTGTGTTACTAATTGGTTTTAGTTCTTCGTTAATACCAGGAAGCATCTAGTGCCCCTGTGTCGAGTGGTGTGAATGCCAGCACATGGCTGTACAGCCCTGTCCCAGAGATTGTACCAGTGCTTATGTGGCATCTGTACATGTCCTACCAACAGTGTGTAGACACGCATCTTCTTTCCTCCTCTGTATTTTGATCAGAGCTATGTTTGCTGCTGGATTTACTTGCTGCCAGTGAATTAAACATGGAGCTCCAGCTTGTGATGTGAATATGTAGCTCCTTATGGTGTGGTGCAGGAACCTACTGAGATTAAACAGAAATGGCAGAAAAAAGAGTGGTTATGAATGCAATCCCAGCTTGTGGAGACTGTAGCTGGGACACCATGTTGTCAAATCTCCCAATAAAAATAAACTGCTTTCTTGGCATTTCTTTTTCTCCTTCTCCTTCTTCATATCGTTGAAAAGTTAAATTTTCATTAGGTATTTTGTTCTTACAGTTCTCAGTGTAGCTACTTGTTCCTCCTTGGTGTAGCTCCAAGCAGGGAATACTGTTGCAGACAGAGCTCCAGGAACCATTTAATTTAGCCCTGCTCAGAGCAGAGAGAGGGTATAGCAGTTAAATTATACCAGGCAATCTCTACTCTCTTCACCAGCACAGAAACAACTCAAGGAAACGTTCAGGAAAATAAAGCTAATGTGAACAGACTGCCTGTGCACTTACATTCTCCTCTCCTTTGCTCTCTGAGAACAGAAAACCTTCAACTCAGAGCCACAGAGCCCTAGGCAGTGCATTTCTTTGGAAACTTATGGAAATTTAGAGCAATGTCGGTGCAGTTTGTCCTTCACCATTCTATTTACCTTTTCTATTACTTATCACAAAGTAGTTTTGCAGGAAAATTTAGTAACATGCAAAGACCACGCCAGAGGTGGTGGCTTTGCCCCAGCTGCCCAGCAAGCTGGCCTAAGAAGCACAATACTTGTAATAGATAGGTAGTCAGAGTACATTATTTTGGCCTTCCCTTCTCTGCAGACTTCCATTCTTAACACGTTTTACCATTTTATATCAATAATTCTTAACTCAAATTACAATAAACCTTTGCCATCATGTGAATAGTCCAGACAGCTAATGGACATGCTTATCAGCTCTTAAAAATTTACAGAGCACTATAAAATACGTGCTGAAAAAGCCCCCAAACATCTGCACAGGATAACAAGGCCATTTCACAGTGGATTGCAAAGTTTCAAAATTGGGCTTTGTTCCAAATAATTTCCAAATTTCAATATTCCTCAAGAAGATGAAATGCTGAGAGGTGGAAGTGTGGGGAGAGAATGTGTTAATGAATCAAAACAAAACAAAACAAAAAGTTTACAATTTCGACACTAATAATGCACTTAAATAATTTTAAAAAATAAAAATTAAATAAAAAACCTAAGTAACTAAAACTTTTTGAAACATTTCTCCAAATATATAAAATCTGATTATTTTAACATTGTGAAAATATAAATCTTCCCCTGCAGTTTTCATTCAAAATGTAATTCTGGTATCAACTCATCTCCTAAATGTTTGACACAATTTTAATCTATTTTCTCATTTTTACTATCTCTAAGTTTTACTGACTTTGATTTGCAGTGAATGGCAACTCATGAATCTCATTAGCAGACTGGATTATGTTCATTACTTTCTACTTCAGATTTCAGATGCAGTGATGTAAATTTTTTTAACTCTTCGTTTGTTAACTACACATTGCCCAATCTGTTGAATGAATATGAACTGTTAAAAAATAAGATGACTGAAGATGCTGCAGCCATTTAAAAGGTCTGCTTTCTTACTGGAATATTTATATTTTTTATAATTATAACTGAATAATCATATATGTATTTATATATGCTATTAAAAGTGATTACATTTCTGTTATGGATTTCATTTCAAGACAAAAATCAACTGCAATTATATTTTAAAAGACTGACAGATCCAAATCTATGTAACACTAGCCAGACTTTTGGATCAAAATGTAAAGTTACAAATACAGCATACAGAACATATTATGTGATTTCATTAAGAGCAGTCACATAGCCTTTAAGTCACAGATACCAAACTATATTAAAAGAAATTTCACATAACAGTAATGCAACAATGGTACCTACTTCCGTAGAAATACTCCATTATAAATTAAAATTAATTAATAAAACCCTCTGATTTGTGTGTGTGTGTGTGTATTTACATGTGGGAAGATTCACTAGTTCTTAAAAGGAAGATGATGCCTCTCTCTCACTATCTTCATATATGTTTGATGAAGTTAGGGGCACGCCACATTCAGATTCAGGGTTCTTTATATAAAATATGCAAATAGCAGCTATAAAAGATTCAGGTGATCTGCATAAAGCGCCCTCAGGCAAGGTTCATTACACCTTAATGGAACCAGAAATTTGAAAAAAAAGTCCCACGTGCCCATGTTTAACTGCCTGAAATAAACCAAGAGCTGAACTGTGCAATGCTGATTCATTTCCTCGGTAGGTGTTTTGCTCATGTAAAGACCATCATAAAGAAGACAGAATCAGCAAGGGCCCAGGCTATGCTGCAAGAGGCATCACAGCAGTATCATTAAAGAATCTCTGTAGACCAAGAAACATTTGTTGAGACCTCATTTAGGAGTTTACTGATCCTTATTGCGCCTTAACTATACTGGCCTGCCACCATCCCTGCTGTCTGCAAAGATCTGCCAGCAGTCCTGTGTTGTTCACTGCAAAATGCTTTCACAGGTGATCTACCTCCCAGTTATGGGAACTGGGAGCCTCTGAACCACTGAGGCCACAGGGGAGGATGCCCTCATGCTTTCAGGGGATGTAGCTGATGCTGGACTGTCCTACTCACACATGCTGAGTGGCTTGAGTCAACCCATTTTGCAACCTTCTCCCAAGTCCTGAGCTCCAAGCACAGGGACAGAAGAAGGACAAGGACAGAGCTGAGGACCACATTGTCTTCCTTTGGCCAGACAAAACTTGTGTCACACTGTATTTCTGCCCGTTGGACAGATCTATGCAGAGGACTGCATGTCACTACCTCCCCGGGCATCTTTACCTCAACAACTAATATAAACAAGGCCTTGATCTTCCTCGGTGTTTTGTGTCTTGTCTACAGAGGTAGGTAAAAGAACTCATTCCAGCCATATTCAGCTTTGTACTGAGATAATACAAAGGTGATATCATTTATGTATTACTTTACTTTCTCTCTTCTTCCTTCTGGGCAAAGAGTTGCAACCAGCCTGCCTGTGATGGGCTCTATGCACTTCTTGTAAGGCTGTGCTGGCAGATGGTCCAATGTCCCCAAAATACATACTGTAAAAGGACCAAAACAAAACAGTTCTCAAACCTTGCTAAATACATCAGCAACTTCAGCTAACAGATATTTCCATGTCTTTTTAGAAACCTAAGGCCTACAACTTGAGTAATGAAGCAATTCTTCCCACAAAGCATGGAGCTCCATTGCTTGGGCTAATGTCCCACCAGAATGCATGTCCTGCTGCTCCCCAGGGGACTTCTTGTTAGGCAAGGGAGCGCTCAGTGCCACATGCCCAAAATTAATTTACAAATGAGTTTTCCTGTCCGCAAAATGCCAAGCAGCTTGAGCTGAGGATAGCGTCTTCACACTGAGTTTGCTGACAGGCTGGGTGTGAAGATTACTTCCAGAGGCTGGGCTTTTTGTCTGGTTGTGTGGTTTTGGTTTGCTTGGTAAAAATTTACCTTGGTTGTAGTTTGGTTTCCATTGCCTGAAGGGTAAATGAGGCTGCACGATGATGCAAATTGCAAATCAGCTAAATGCAAGCAGGAATAATAAATAGCCTCAGTAAATTCAAAATTCTTTTCACAGGGAAAAATGTCAGTAAAAGACAGAGGTTTTCTCTCCCAGTTATTGTGAAGAATGTAACAGTTGAATATTATTTAGCTGTAAAAGTTATTTAGGAATGACATTTTTATATTACATAATGAGGATTAATCACAGAGAAAAGCAAATCAAGAAATGTTGAGTAAAAACTTCCACATTTTCCTTAATTTAATCTAATATTGCAGCTCATTTAAATTTTCTAATATTTTGAAAGACCTGATACACTTGTTGGAACACTTTGCTTTAATTAATGATATTAGAAGAGGCGCAAGCTAAATGCTTGAAAGGGCAAGCCTGTAGCTTTAATTTTGATTTTATTTCTATTCTTTTCACTATTCTTAAATAAATTACTTTCTTGTTTGTGATAGATGGCACTGACATTCAAATATAGCACACTGAAGTAACATGACAGTAATGACTTCAAAGTACAGTCATTGTCAGATGTAAAATAATAAATAAACTATAAATAATGAAGGAATTATAGTACTTCATTGTCTAGAAGCTAGAATTCTGGGCTTCACAGTCCCTGTGAGAAGTCTTCCTTTAAAAACAGTTGGAAATACAAGCAACAAAAATGTGCTTATTTTCATCTCTCTATTCAAGTCCTTGCTACAACGTCTCTGCTACAGCAGCACAGACAGGACATTCCTCCCCACAGGGGGCATGATGCTGATGGTCATACTGCCAGCTAATTGTTGTATTCTGGTATCCATAGGCCAAAAAAACTCAGCTGAAATTCCCCCCTGAATGAGGGATTATGTCTCTTTTACAGATGAAGCCTGAGGTGGAATTTGTATTGATTTGCACAGTGACACCAAGGCCCCAGGGGAAGTGAAGTATTGTCTCTAACGTCTCAGTCCAAAAGTGAAAGAAAGTGTCTTTCATTGGACTGAAGTTGCTTGCTGTGATTATGACGGAAGGTCAGGCCTGGATTTGCAGAGTGGAGAAGGAGAGGGCAGGGGGAACTGTCAGAATAATGGAACCATGTATTAACAGCACCCTCTGGGCCTCCATGCTTCTTGATACACCATGAAAGAGGCCATGTCCTCTTTTTCCCTTCCTCTCCTACCCACCCTGAATCTCACTACCTTTATCTCCCCAGGAAGTCCATTCAGCTTACTTCACACTCAAAGCCTACAAAATATTGATGAGAGTATTGCACTGTATTTTCTTGAATTTAAGAACTACAGAGACCTTTGGACATGCAGCATTGAGGAAAATAATTTAGCAGCAGTAGCAAACAACAGCAAAGGAAAATAGCTATCACCCGAGAAGATCTGCTTCTCTAATTGTACTTTAGCCCAGAAAACCAAATTACATTTTATTACAAGACTGGACCATCCACACAAGATAAAAGCTGCCAAACGTATCACCATTTTACAAGAAGCAACAACTCAATTGCTATCACTAAACAAGGCAATGTAGTCCAGACAGAGCTAAAGTAGCTTCAGAAAGGAGAACATAAAAGCATAAAAGGCTAATTCTCCAGACTTGCCAGTTTCTGGAATAATTTAAAATTAATTGGAATACAATACCACCCCTCTGGCATTTTAGGTAGAACATGATTTTATGAATGTTTAGAATATCTGTGGTCATCTATCTATCAGCATGATAGATAGATGCATATCTATCAGCATGAACTTGGGAACTACCCCAGTGAGGCAGCCACAGGCTGAATCAGAGGGGACATGGACTAACTGGAATGGACAGGAGGAAACCATTCTTATGACTGTGTGCGTTGCAGAGAGATGCATATGTGCCTAGGAGATTACATCACTGTGGGACACCAGGCATGGACCAGCATATGGTTTTTTTCCTGATAAAGGAAAGATGACCGCAACAACTACACCATGACTACATGACTGCAATGCCCACAGCAATTTAGAAAATACCCACAGCACTGCCCAGAGACAAAGTCTGCAAATGATCTCTAGACAAGGAGCTGGGTTTCAGATAGCTGGATCATGAAAACGGACAACCAGTGAAAGACTGAACAAGTAATGAAAAGCTCTTCCATCATGATGCTCCCTAAAACTCCTCTAAAATAATTGCACCACTATGCAGAAAGCATTTGATCCTATCTTAACTAGAAATTCATCCATAAAACCCAAACAGTACCCTAGGAGATTGTCCTCCCAATCAAGAGTTGCTCAGGTCCTAAGACCACTGGAGAAAGCAACAAGAGAAAATCTCATCCCAGCAGGGAGAATTTCTTCCTCCACCTCCTCCCAAAAAGGAAAAAAAAAGGTCCTTTTCCAGGCCAGTAAACCTAGTGTTTGCCTGATTGTTTTCTTTTTTCCTATTTGATCTTATCTAGGTCTGTAAAAGTAGGGACAGTGATCGACAGGGTTTGACTGTGAGCATGGCAGGAACAGCCTGAGCCCTTTACTGTCTGTATCCTTGAAGTATGTATGGTACCCCTCTCATTTGCTTTTCTGATATTTACACACAAGCAGGAGATCTGTGGCCTGACTCTGCCACATCAGTGCAATCATGCCAGTAGTGTATTAGCTGCATTGGGGAGCGGCTTTGAGTAGAAGAGAAGGGCAAAGGGATGGTGCAGCCAAAGTATCACAGGGGACGCTCTGCACAAAAAGGAACACTCAAGCTTCCCATCTCTACTCTCAGCTCTTCTCTACCATCTTCATCATCTCCTTATACATAGCTGCTATGAGTAAGACCGCTGTTTTTTGCTAAAATGGCACCTGAGATGGATTTAAATCTAGAAGTGGGACGTGAATACAAACTGTAAATGAATTTTCATAAAAACAATCCTGCAAGCAAAGCTAGCAGAAGACTATCCTTGATT
>VZTM01008316.1:0-31209 GCA_013400555.1 Jacana jacana
ACTTTATTGAAGTTTTGGCAGAGAAAACTTTCCAGAATATGAATGTAAGTAATGAAATTGGGTTACTAATGATGTGTACGTACCAGTCTATAAAAATGGATGTATATACAGATACATATAGAAAGACATAAAATATATACATCCATATATTTAATTCTATTTGCAGACATTTTTAGAAAAAATCATATTTATGTTAGTTTTGCTACTCCTGCTACCAAATGATGCAGCTCATCTGGATTTACTCGACTTTTAATACATACTCTCCAGTGCAGTATCCCTACGCCTGTTTTTTCATCTCCTTTTCTAATTTCCATCCCTTTCAGGTGGAAATCCCTTCAGTAAAACAGATAATTGCTTCTGCTTAGCAATGTCAAACAGCTTGCCTCAGGTTAGGGCAGTCTTGAAAATTAAGATGGGAAAAAAAAAGTTCTCTCTCATTATCTTTCTCCCTTTCAAGCATCCTTTCATCTCATCCTCTTCAATTGTGTCCAAAGTCATATTTTCCCCGTTGTTTATCCATTTCTACTGTTTTCTTGCATTTAGTTACATTTTACTTCTTGTCTTCCCACAATCCTTCACCACGTGCCTCAGTTTGGAATGTCAAGCTTTTCCAACAGCTGAAGAGAAAGCCTAGAATAGGCTGCAATCCCATTGCTCAGTCCACAGCGTTCGCAATACCAGTCAGAAATCTCTTTGTCTTTCTGTTTTCTCCTCAAAAAAAAGCCACTATAGTAAAAAAATTCTTCTATTTCCCAAAACAGAAAAACAAAGGACTGTTGTGAGTCTACTAAATACATACTGCATTCATGAGATCTCAAACAGTCTTAGGAGAAAACTATCACTCATTTCTATACCTGTGTTTCTCCATCCAGTCTTGCAGAAACTTTCATCTCTTGGCAATGAAGTTCTCAAACTGTCTCCTGCCTATTACAAAGCTAAAGCCCAGAGTGACAAATGGGAGAGAATGACAACTTGCAGTGGCTCCTGCCACTGGGCTATCAAATTCTGCAACCAACCCTTACGAGTCTCCTTTCAATGTCACCATAAAATGATGCTGGTACGTTGGAAGGACTGAACAGTTTTCAGCTTTCCGTTCAAGAACTCTCTTCTAGACTCATGAGTAAATTTTAAGTCTCCTTCAGGTGCACAGCAATGCACAACTGGGATCTTTGATGAATATATATGATTTTTATTTTTGTTTTAGTTTGATCTAAAAAACTAGATTTTAAAACGCAAACACACTATGTATGAGCAGCTCCATATTTGTTGTCTGTAGAAATATTTAATGACAACAATTAAATAAACAAAAGTTCTCCAACCCAATTGGTTGACAAGTTGCCTAAATACACACTTTCCCTTTCCCCCTCCTCCTTTTGCCCAGATCACAGAATCACAGAATGTCAGGGATTGGAAGGGACCTTGAAAGATCATCTACTCCAATCCCCCTGCCAGAGCAGGAACACCGAGAGCACAGATCAGCACTATTAGTCTTTAGTTTGACACCCCTTGGGAAGATGGAGGGTCTGGTTCAGAATACCCTTATACCAGCAACATTCTAAAAGCTTTCTGAAAAAGCTGAAGCCTCCTCAAATGGGCTCATAAGACTTTTTTTCATTTTTAAGTTTGACAAATCCACAAGCATTCCGTTTGCAGCAGTTCAGTTAACCCAAAACATCCTTTGTGTAAAACCATTGCCAATACAGTAAAACACAAATTAACTGTTTGATTACTTGAAACAGGATATTAATCAAACATTAGGTATCATAGTTTTATGTTTTAGTTTTGTGCTCTCCCGGGACATTGACGCACTAGAACTCAGCTCATGCAACTGCCATCCAATATCATTTAAACATATTATCCAACCCAGAAGAAATAAAATAAAATAGCTGAAAATGTTGGTTGAGCACCAACCTTATTACCTTCTGCAAAAGGGATTTCTTTAAGTTAAAGAGAAACAACATCCATGAGATTTTTTTTTTCAATTAATGAAGTTATAAATTCAGATAAATATAACTGACAAAGGCATTAGACTTGAAATTGTAATGTGAGCTATTTTCAGATTACTACTCAGATTAAGCTGATATATAAAGAAACATTGGTATCTTTCTAATGTTCAGCTTAGTTAATAATTATTCAAGTAGAATGTAGGAGTAAATTGATTTTGAGATGCAGTGACAGTGCAGTAAAACCCTCAACCTACCACAGACGTGTATTTTAATTTTAGTTTTCTTTAGTATAGTTTTCCCTTGGTGATTTGACTTATTATATTTCCAAAAACGCATCATTCTTCAGCAGTTTACACAGATGCCACTGTATTTCATTTACTATTTACACTAAATAGAGGTAATGAGGCAATGAAACATTCATGTTTCAGTATGCTTTCTGATCAGCCCCAAAAATCCAATGAGTCATTTCAAAGCAATCTTTTCCAAAGTACTGGAAGCAATTACATCGTATTGTAAATTATTAACCTGTAGTTGTTCTCCTAAATATAAACATGTATTAAATATTTATTTGTATTAGTGTATATTTAGTCTATATTTACAGGTGCATATACTGTGTATTCTTAGTGTATTTTTAGGCACTGTATTTATTTAGTCTATAAAGCCTGTAATTATATAGATGTAGAAAGTGCATACTTTTTACTAGTGACTCTTCAAATAAATGTAGTCGCTGAAAACACCACTAAAAGACTTGTTTCTAGTGTTTTACACAGCACCATGGAGAACATTGAGGCTCACACAGGATCAACTTCAGAGGGACAAACAGGACTTAACTCCAGATTCAGCCGTCTGTTGTCAGCTCCTGTGTTTGCCATCAGGGAAGCTCTAAATGAAAAAGGCTGATGGGTAGGAGATTTTGGGGTAGAAGAATATTCAAAGCAGCCCCAATTTTAGGATTTTTCTATAGAACACGTGTTTCTGATATTATTTTAAAAAAAAAAAGATACAGCACATGGCCCAATTCTGTTGATCCAAGATGGAAAGGTAGAGGGTAGATCTTTTCACATCAGTGGTCTGATCAAGCAGGCAAGACCTTCCCAAAAACCATTATGACATCGGATGCAAGAGCTGAGAACAGAAGAGGACGCGAAGGAACGGGAGCAAACGACGGATCAGTCCATGCAAAACACGTTCCCTGGATTTACAAGCTTCTCCTTAGTCCCAAACACAGTCTGGTTACACCAGGTGTCTGTTACACACACAGATTACTGCTTAATTTCTCTCATAAAATCTGCCTTTGCTCTCCTTTCCCCACTGAGATGATACTCACACTCTGCCCTCTGGAACCTTCCCTGTTCTACAAGAACACAGACCGGGATCTGTGTGAGGAAAATCATCTAGGTTTGAGTTAACACAGTGAGAACCGAGGGCAAAAAGAAACACAAAAGTACCTAGGAATGAACTTGAGCTATTCTTTTAAGAATTCAGGGGGCAGAGGGTGAGTATTCCCTAACTCAAAGCAAAGCTATAAAGAAAGAAATTAGCCAGGGCCATAGCCGGGGGGAACAATAAATACGCCCGGTAAGTCAGACACGGTGCATATGCGGCTGATAATTTAACACCACGAGAGGGGATTACAAGTCTGCAGCAGCACAGCGAAAACACCAAGCTCCAAGGAGATTTAGTGCCAGCCCCATCAGGTAACTTCACCAGCTGACAGGAGGTAACACAGAAAAAGCACAAATAGCGTCACAGGCTTCATAATACCAACAGGACATGAGGCCGTACGGAACCTAAGCGTGTAGACATTGCATCAGTCTCAGCACTGGCTTCATCTCTGCCCTTTCAAGCAGAAGTTTGGCTGGCAGATAGATAGGAAATAAAATAAAATAAAATTAAGGACAGGCTAGCTCAAAATTAAAAAAAAAAAGCCCTAAAGTATGCATTAACAAATTAAAAAGAAAAACCAATTCATGTGCCTTGATTCATACTTTAAAGAAATATAAATCCCTAATCTATTACAAACAGGATAAGAAATAAACTGAGTGGGTTTGATAGTCTCCTGAACTACTTTAATGCTGATCTCTGTTGAAGAGCTGGATTATTATCCAAATGTGAATCTCCCACAGATTAATATTTTATACTTCCAGGAGTAGCATCTCAGGCCAGGACTGAGACAAATGGCCTAGAAAGAAAATCATAGGGCGTCATAAAGAGTATTAACTATTGCCAACCTGCTCTCATTAACTACTTCTGCCCTTTTGCCCAGTAAAGGTACAGATCTGAAAGACCACAGTTTCCCATTCTTTTATTTATTTTTTTCCCCTGTGATAGAAACACCAAGTAAAATTATTTGGTAAATCAAGTAATAGCAGCAGATGCACACATAATATTTATCACAGATAATAACCATTCCATAGATATTTACCAAACAACATTTCAAAAACAGTTTGTTGATGAAAGGGCACAAACTTCTGTTTTCCACCAAGCACTCCCATAATACTGAGTGAATTTTCTTAAATGCTCCAAATTACCATTTTCTAAACTCAAAAACCCTCTTTTACCCAACCTCACCTCTGACAAGGAAAACAAACAAAGGAGGAAAGCAACCTCCCAGACTTCTAACATGTTGGCAATAAAGCTTTGTAAGAACAAAGTTATTTAAATGGCATTATCTGCTGTTTGTCTTATTCTATATTGCTGTTTTTTCCCCACTGAGTGCTAATAAGTGCTTGCTGTTGAAGAGGTTTACATTTAACATCTGTCACTTGTATCCAGAAGTAGCACCTACAGGGAACTGTCAAATCGACTGTTATTCTCCTCGGTAGCACCAGCAAATCTGTCTCACATCATTTACATACAGATCGTTATAGGCATTCATCATTTCATTATGCTGACTGCCTCGCTGTTCTAATGTATAATGTCTCTTTAATGAGCCTCAAAAAATACAATATTCCTTGATTTATGACTGCTTAACTGAAAAATTATACAGATTGACAAAAAACTAATCATGAAGCATGTTTTTGTGTTCCCACTACCTTACACTCTCAATCTACCAAGGACTCTTGAGTTAATCTCATGATCTGGGTTTTTTTTGACAAAAGGAATTATCGAATTTTAACACAGCAGACTTCAGAGTCGCCACTGTTTTCCTAAGCCTACTGCCACTGCAAGGAGAGAGCCCTTCCACATTTGACAAATTAAAGTCAAAGAAATAAATGTATTGGCCAACCTGTTTCACTATTATTACGTGTCAATGGCTGTACGCTTCCCACCTCATCCTGTGGAATGCTGCTCTACCACTCACACACAAGCAACTCATAAACCAGCCCATTTACACATCCAAGTAAATTGAACCGTGCTTTATTGTATGAACTTCAATTATTTCATTATTACCACTGAAAAGCAGCTCTGCCATTAAAAGCGCCTTGAAGTATTGCTGACATACCCAACACACCAAACAGCTGAGAGCAAGAGGGGAAACGCTTCACTCGCTTGACTGCACTCAGGCATTACCAGTTCCTCCAGCTACACCTCCGTGTGTTTGTAAATAATAACCAGAATCCACCAGGGGAGTCGGGTTTTGACTATCCAAGCTGAAAAGGTTTGTGAACAAGCACTCATCATAGCCATTGGAATGAGAATTTTCACCCAGCGCAGAGAAAACACAGGATATTTTGCTTCTGACAAACTTACAACTCGTAGTTAAAGGCTTTTAGTATGTGAGAAAATGTGAGGCTCCATCTGAAGTTTCTCCCATAACAAAGCTAACTCTTCATTTTTCCTCCCCTGTCCAGTATAGCTTGAAATCACTCTATAGACCATAAGGACACCACTCCCTCTACTCAGCCATTCATTTCCATCTAAGTTTAAGAAATACAGTATTAAGACCTTTTCCTCTTTTTCTTCAAAATGCCACCCCTTCCAGAAGGTTCCACCATAATGAGTGCCAATATAAACAAATGAGCATGGATAGAACCTCGCAGTGCCTGACTCCACAAGCATCGCTTCCCATTTCCAAATCCCAAAGCCAGGCTCAAACCACAATCCCGTCAGAAACGGGGAGAGATTTAAGCAGCAGATGGCAAGCCACAATCCCTTGGTCCCAGCAAAAAGTCAACTTTAAGCAAAAATTAAAAAACAACAAAACAACCCAAAAGGAAAGAAAACCAGGCTCACAATACTAGAGGTTATTTAAGAGGCTTTGCAGTAGGTGCAGATATATCATGATCCAGCAGAAAATAAGAGTGCAGAAATTACACTGACGTGTTTGACCCTCAATACAATAAAAATTCTCACTTTGTAATTTTGGTCCAATGTTTTCGTTCCTTCACACTGAATATTCCACTTAACATCAGCGTCTGAATTTCAGTCATTTCAAGGAGTCAAACTTCTACAGCAGATAGGTATATTATCTCCTAATCATCAGGCTCTATTTTTATCATCTAAGAAAAATTTGCACGTCTACACTTTTCAGCTCTATATAATGACAGCCCATCAAACAAACCACTGCAACTTTTTTTTTTGGTTGGTTTTGTAAGGAAAAAAAAGATCACAGAACCTCCATGGTGTTATTTTATCCACGAAAGTTATAACTCTGAATCCAGAAAACTAGTGTGCCAACCCAAATACCTGTTACAAACATGGAAGACATGAATTTATACAGCTGCACGTGTTGGGAATTCAAAATATCCATTCATTCCCATAACAATAAGGAGGTTAATATCTCAGCTTGTGAGTATCATGATGGAATCCAATTAAAGAAAATATATTCAATATTTATTAATCACTACAGTGTCCTAGACTGTCATTCTGACCATCTCAGAATTACATTTCTGTGCCCCTTGATATTAACTGCGAGACACCTAAGCAGGAGTACCCATGGACAGTTAGTGTACGCTCTGCTCCTTCGTGTTGATGTTGTAAAGCCGTGCTATCAGATAAATACTAACTTAAAAGCTGGAAGAGACGGTTGTCAGATGTGGTCACACAGAGGGAAAGTGATAAGAACAAACTGAATAGAGCTGCCCCTGTGGCCCCTTCATAGCAACTCTACTTCTTGCTTTTTCTTGCCTTAAAACTTCAGCATTACACCTCCCTCTGCAAACTGGCTAATAGTGACTCTTGATTTTTCCTTTCTCAAGCTGCATTTCAGAAAAGACAGCAGGGGAACGAATGTCTGCCAGAAGATGCTTTAAGCCTTTGCATTGTTCATAAATATATGGATGGCAGCGTTCCTCTGGTAGAACACCAAAGCAGTCATTTTCCTTGCAGAGGACCCAACTACCCAGGAGCCCAACAAAACTGCATACAATGTGTTTCACGCCAATTAAGCCTACTTACAGGAAGGGGCTTCAACACTTCAGTCAGTGTTGTCTGCTCATGGGAAGAAAATCCAGAGTGTGTTCTGCTCCCGCGATTAATTTTCTGTCTTTCTGTAGATACACCTAGGAAATAACCAGCAGAGAGTAGGTATGATTAAACACAGAAAATAACATAAACTAAATGATTAAAAATTAAAAAAAAGATGAAATAAGAATACACTGAGTGATAATTTACTGCAATCTCCGTGCCATCATTCATCAATATGCAATTATCACATTATGGAAGACAGAAATTTGCATGTTGTCTTGGTTCAATCCCGTAGTACCCAAGCGATTCCAGAGCCCTTCAATCTCAGGGCTGGCAAGGAGAATCAAACAGCTGCTGTCGTCACACCTACACAGCCAACTGGTGGCCCAAGAGGAGAAACAGAATGACCACAGAGGAAACCGGTCCAGCCCTCCAAAACAGCACAACCAGGTTTCCATCCAGCATGTAGAGCAACTGTCATGAAATAGTCATGCAACAGTATAGTTAATTTGGGGGGGGGGAAGTTAATTTGGGGGTGGATATTGGCCTTTTCAGTAGAATCAGAAGCAGCAGCTTCTACCTTCTATTCTTCCTCCTGGCTCCTATTTACATACTTGGCAGAACCCTACAGATAGTGGCTGAAGCCAGAGGAATAAAGCACAGAGAGGGGCTGTTTGCAGGTCCTGGTATCTCTGATAGGAAGCAAGGTTCAGCTGTATTTTGCTTCACATCTAAACCAGTACTGACAAACGCCAGCTCAAGCTCTCCTTAAACAGCTGAATTCAAAACTGGACTATGCTCTAGATTAGGGAGAAGAAAAACAAAAAAGATCTACTTGAGGGAATTAACCATTCTTACTTTTCAAGACTTTTGTCTTATCTCCTGCATCTCAACTTTGCTGGGAATTAAACCCCGCTGCTCCTTGTCATATATAAACTGGAGCTGGCAGTTAATGCTGATCACTTTTCACAACAATCTTATGCATACACCTTTCCTCCTTCTTCTCATTTCCTAGGTTACATACACAAATACACCTGGGTCTAGCTCTTCTTTCAATCCCTTTAATAATTTGATGAACTACCAATAACCAGGTACAACCTTTTTTGTAAACTGAAGACAACCTGAGCCTACAACTCATTCCCCTGGATGCTCACACGTTATCCTCCCAGAGATCTGCAGAGGAAGAGCCCCAGCTCATCTTGTTTGAGCAGCCTCAGACACTCTACCCCTTGTGCCTCTGCCCCGGGCTAGCAACCCAGCGAACGGGCAGGTAGAAATGAGCCCGCTGTGCCTCCAATTCATCGAGGGCGATGGAAGCATCCTGCTGAGTTACCAAGAGATGCCTGCCAGGGGTTTTAACACTTCTGGAGCCCTGCAACTGCTGACAGGAAGGCAAGCAAAAGGCCTGGAACCTGTAAAAGTAGGACTTGGTCAATCTACTGTCCCCGCCCTCTTTCCTGAAGCATTAGAGGAGGTTCACCATCTCCTCCTTGTGCAGTTCCTTAACTCCTACCTTGCAGCCTTGCTTGTTCTAACCAAACTGTATGTCTGTTATTCCTGGAATTCATTCTGATTAGAATCATAGAATAGAATCATAGAATCATTCAGATTGGAAAAGACCCCTGGGATCATCAAGTCCAACCATCAGCCCTACTCTACAAGTTCTCCCCTACACCAGATCCCTCAACACCACATCTCATCTACTCTTAAACACAGTCAGGGATGGGGACTCCACCACCTCCCTGGGCAGCCCATTCCACTGACTGACCACTCTCTCTGGGAAAAACTTTTTCCTCATGTCCAGCCTAACCCTACCCTGCTGCAGCTTGCAGCCATTCCCTCTTGTTCTGTCGCTCATTGCCCGTGAGAAGAGACCAGCACCAACCTCTCTGCAATGCCCTTTCAAGCAGTTGTAGAGAGTGATGAGGTCTCCCCTCAGCCTCCTCTTCCTCAAACTAAACAATCCGAAATTACTTTGAACTCAAGTCTTGTCTCCTACTCTATTACCAAAACTACCAACAAAGTTCTGGAATAACCTCAGACCCAGTACAGACTCTTTCTGGAGTTACACTCCTCCTCCCCACTCACAGTTACTAGGGAAAAAAGTTACTCTGATTAAATAAATAAAAAAACTATTTTTTCCCAAAAAAACTTTTACACCACCTTTAGATCAGTCTTATCTAGACCACAGTTCCCAAGCTTGCTTAAAAGAACGCTGTGTGAGATTATCAAAACTGCAGTTTACTAAATCCAAGCTCTCCCCTATCTTTTCTAGCCCTGAAGGCTCACTGCAGTACTTTTAAAAAGAGATAGAGTAGGTCTGACTTGTTCCCTACAAATCTGGGCCAGCTGTTCATTCTCACCATCTCTTACAGATGCTCTCAAGGAATAGTTTGATGATTTAAGATCCCTCGAGGAAATTCAGTTAAGAGAACTACCTACAATTCTCTGGATAGTTCTTCAGGTCTTACCCTCAGTCCCCTTCTGAGCTTTTGAAATTTCACCATCCTTTAGCTCTGATGTTGTTGCATCATATAAATAATAGTTATATTAAACAAACAAACAAACAAACAAACAAACAACAATCCTGTAAAGATTTGTTTTCTCCATGCATGCAAACCTTCTAGCTTCACAAATCACCCAGGTAATAGTCTCTGTGCAAAACCAAGACCTGAAAGGCGACGGCTCTTTGTTTCTACAGCCTTGCAGTCAGACGATTTCTACTGATTCTTCTAAAAAGCAGCATGACTTTCTGTGCACACAATTGAAGAGGCAGTCATTGCATTCTGAAGTACTGCCCACCCCAGATTTCTATATCTGGTGTCTGCATTTTTCACCCCTTTCTATACACCATGCCCCCCTCACAACCAGGAGCACAGAACAGCTAACAGAGCACCAGCGAGGTAACTAACTTTCTGTTTCACTTTTTAAGGTTTTACGCGACTGTTGGCGGATTTGGCCCAGCTTTCCCTCTCCTCTCAACCAACCTGAGCTTTGCAGTGAGTGCCACCCTCCATGGTGTTCCTTCACCCTGCCATAGAAACCAGTGCAGGGCACCAGTGCAGGGTGCGTGGGCGCTGATCTGGCAGGATAAACTAATGAATTACATTTTTATAGCAATTAACTGGTTTATATGCATTTGTCGCTTATATATATATATATATATAGATGTTGTTCTGGGGTTGTTGGGTTTCCCTCCAATTTCTCTGCCGCTCTACCCTTCTTTTCCCACCCCAACACGTGGTCCTCCCCTCCGAGCTCCGCCCCAGCCGCCAACAAAGAACCACGTGGAGGATCCTCGTAACGGGAGGGAAAATTGGGGAGAAAAAAAAAAAAAAGGCCGAACCCGTGTGCTGAGGCGAAGGCAGTTTAGCAGAAGAGCAGAGAAAAAGGGGGAAAACAAGAATAAAGCCGAGAGAGGACTGCACAAACGCGGTTAGGGACCCACCGGAGCCGGGACGCCCCAGCCTGCTCCTTCCAGTGACTTCCTGCCCTCGGCCGGCTCCAGCCCCACGGCTGCCCCGGGGATGGGCTGCGGGTGGCCCTGCCTCATCCTGCGGGAAATTAACCCTGTCCTCCCCAGAACGGGGACATCCTCTCTGGACTATCAGCTTAAATTGACTTTTCCTTCCTATGCGCAGGGAAATTGGGGACTCCCAACTTTCCACCAACCTTAGCTGTACCATTCACTCTTTGGTTACAGAGCTATGGGCAACTTGACATTTCCCTGCATAAAGGAAGTATAACACAAGAAGATACACCTGAAAAAAGGGAAAAAAACAACCAACCAAACAAACAAAAAACCAAATCCCAAACCAACATACTGAAGTCCATCTTCTCCCCTTCCTTCCCTCGTTCTCCACAAAGTCTCCTGCTTAAACAAGACCTTTACCATAAGGGTAGTAAAAGTAAGGTTTACTACCCTTAAGCAAGGAGTAGTATTCTCTTTGGCATATAAAAAGCAATGAGAACTATCAGTCAGCTATCCCTGACAAGAAGACTACATTAACCTCTGTACTTAAGTACTGAATGTTTAATTTTATTTATATTTTTTTTCATAAGACTCTCTTTGGCTTCTCCACTCTTTTACAGCCCACCCTTAACATGTAAAATGACCCTAAGAAAAGCAGTTCAGCCCTGTAGTTCTACTACTTCCATGATAATAGCAGCCCAGATAAGGAATATCTATCATCAAAAACGGTGTCAGAAATTTATCTGTTCATTTGGGTCTCCTTTTTCGCTTTATTTTGCTTATCTTCCAGCACCACACGCCTGGGCTTCTACCCAACACCCCATCACAAAGCTCATAGATAAATAAAATAAATGACAAAAAGTAAAAAGCTACTCACCCCTCACAAAAACAAAACACCACCAAACCCCACTCTTTCCCCCCCCTCTCCAAGGCTAACCTTTTTAAAACTCTTCTTTGCTTCTCTTGCAGTGACAAAGTGGCAACCTGCAGCTGGCTCCATACCATACTGGCCCTCATAAACTTTTCACTCCTACCACATAATTTACACCACACCACTGGGGCAGGAGGTCTAGCAACAAGTGATGGGCAAAAGGCTGAGGTACTCCATGGCAAGGCTTCTCCTCAGGACTCCGTGCATCCTCAAAGAGAGTCTGTGGGCATGAAGGGGAGAGGAAGAAGGGGTATGCAAGTTCATGAGCCTTCCCCTCTGCTTGGTGCTTCTAAGACCACATCTGGAGTACTGCATCCAGGTTTGGGCTCCCTGGTCCATGAAGGACATCACCACATTGAGTGACTCTTGCAGAAGGCCATCAAGGTGGTCATGGGACTGGAAAGCATGGCAGACAAGGCTGAGAGAACTTGGAGAGCTCTTGGAGAAGAGAAAACTGAAGGAAGACCTTATTGCTAAGTACAAGTACCTCATCGGAAGATAAAGATAAGATGATGCCAGGCTCCTGTCAGAGGTCCATGGTGACAGGACCAGAGGTAACTGACACAAATGGGAACATGAGAAAGTCCAACTAGATACTTGGAATGGGCTCAGAATTAGCAGGATGGTGGTTAAAGTTGGTGACAGGTTGCCCAAGAAGATGGTAGAATCCCTTTGGAGGATATTCAAGACTTGCTTTGGCTCAGCCCCAAGCATCCTGATGTCAATATACCTGTTTTGAGTAGGACATCGGACTAGGTGGCCTCTGAATGTCCTTTCTGACCCAAACAATAATTCTGTGATAACACCTAAAATTAGAGTATTTATTGAGAGTGCTTTTGAAAATTTGGAAAAAAGTTAGCTATTTACATATATTTTAAATATGTACAAAACTCAATTTCTTCTCAGATAGGTATTGCTGTCTAAAACTGACAGGCCCAGGGTATGGGTGAATGGTGTTTTGCAAAAAGCAGATGCAAAGTGTAAGAAACCTTGTGTCATGTAAAGTTTGTGAAAGGCTGCTATCTGTTTCCTAACACAATGCTTAAAACATTTGCTCAGATTTCTTGGAAATGCCTCCTGTGATGGTTTCTTACCATTTCTTTCAGTTATTTTCCATGCAGACAATTAAGGCAACCTTCAGACACATTTCATTGGATTATGGATGTATCATTTACACTCTAAGTAACATATTTTCAGTTTTATGTAAGTGAGATCGTATTTATTGTTGCTACCATTTTTTGCCTTTTAAAATATAGAAAACATGATTTTATTTTCTCTAAGTGAGTCTCTCTAGGGCGGTGTAGGTTATAGAAAACAGGCCCCTGTAGAGAAATCACGTCTAATTACTATCTTAAAAATCTGGAGCTCATTTCCAATAACGTCTCTGAGAAAATGACTGTGAAGAAGCATGAAACTGCAAAAAAGTGGTTGTCTGAGGATGAGGAGTAGTGCGTAAGCCTGTGGTTTGAAAACAGCAAGCTGCTTGACTTAGGAAGAACCTAATCCTAGGTCTTTACCGCTGCACAACTAGATGTCACGCTTCCTGAAGGTGTGGCTTTGATACCGAGCTGGTTGAAAAACTTAACTCTGAAATTGCCAAAAAGGAAGAAAAAAAAATTGCAGCAGGTTGGATTACTGCCATTATTAATGTTACACGTGGTCTGGGGAAACCCACGTAATTCACACTTGGATACTATGAAGAGCTTAGAGAGATAATTTTTTTTAACAACATCTATGTTGTAAATTGTTATGAAGAGCTAAAGGGTTCGTGATGAAATTCATGCTGGCTAAGGAAGGAGAGTTAGTTAGAGCTATAGCGATTTAATCGATATCTTATTACCAGCGTGGTATGAAAAAAGAGCACATGGAAAAGGCTTCCTAGGCAAGACCAGAGAAGTTAGAACAATACTTAACTTTGAAACGCTTGGAGCTTACTAAAGCTAAAAATCTCTGTCTAAATAAATTCTATTATGAAAAACGGAGGAAAGTTTCTATTTATTTCCCTTGTAAACTGTAGTTTTTAATAAAATCCAGATATGGCTAAATGAACCCACAGTAGTCCATCCACCATAGACAACATATTTCAAGTCCGGTGTTCTCAGCTGCCTTCCAACTACTGAACATATAAAGCATTTTAAAGTGGAATGAAATTTTATTTCTGAAGTTCTTGATTATTGGAAGTTGCAAAGAAGAACACAGAAATCAGCAACTTGAAATAGAGTTGAATCTAATAGCACCTTCAAATTATTAAATAAGACCTGGTTTGAACCTAACTTTAATATTTTGTCTGATTTTGACTATTTGTAGTCTTTAATAGTCAAGAAGTTCAGGTATAAGGAGAAAATATGCCTTAATATAACAGAAAAAAAAAAGTACAGCAAATGATGACAGCAAAAGATTTATTTTTTTAGGTGAGAATGTCTTAAAAACTGGATAAATGTGTAGCTTTCAATGTTCATCATATTGCATCAACTGAATGTGATTTACACTTTCCATATACTTATCACACCTGAACTGCGCCACCACTTTAATGGGGCGATACTGTGTTTCACCAGCTCCTTTTCCTCTGAAGATTTTTGGGTGAATTCATTATAGCCAAGGTACTGAATGTAAACATCCTGATCTCCCTAGTGCTACCGTTACTTTAGCTTTGTTATCCGGGACCTTTCCATAGGAGCAACAGCACACCATGATTTAATCCACCAAGAGTGACAGGCCACACTTTCTGGTTTGACAGGACGCCACTGTAGTAGGTGTGCTGACTATTTAATGTCTCTTACTGCCTTCCCTAACTCATAAAATTAACTTTCATTGTCCTCTCACACGAGTACCCATGACAAAACGTAATCTTATGACAAGAGCAAAAATGTCTAATGGCAGTTTCTTTAGTAAAACATTTTTTTCCTTCAAGAGATTTGATTTATAAAGTTTCATCTTGCGTGAATTACATCCAGTGCCTCAAAGCAGACAGTAACCTGTCGGTATTTCACTGGTCCTCTTTTGGTGTGCTCTACCCACCCTCAGAAGTGACATATCATCAAACTGTCAGGAATCTACTTGATGCGTGTCAAAGCCTCGCTATTCAGAACGAGTGAACCCAGACACCTGAGCAGTAAAAAAACCAGAGGAACTAGTGAATTTTTACTCTGTACCTTGACTATAATGTACCCATGTACAACTACCTCAGCAAAGTAGTAATAGCTCTTGGCAAACAGCATTCATCTAGGCTGAAAAGCTGTCAGCAGCAATATGGTGGATGTCAATTAGAATAAAGTATGAGATGCAAACACATTTGCCAATTACATGCATTAGACCTCATAATGACTGATGTCACAAATGTAGTTTGGTGATAAATTGTCTTAAGGACAGTAATTATATTTTTCCATCAGTGGAATGTACCCGTTTTGAAGATGCAAAACTAGATCCACGGGAGGAGTCTCCCTTTAGACAACAGAAACAACGGGAACGCCAGGGAGCGGGGATGCGTGCTGCTTTATTCTTTGTTTCAGATAGACCCAGCTTGGAATTCTAAGAAAAATAAATATTACTCAATTTTTTTAAAATATATAGTATTTCCAAGGAAAATAAATGCATGGCACCTTTATCAAACAAGCGCACCGATGATTTTAAAAGACTGTTTTGAAGTGTGTTGATGAGATTGTGGCAATTTAGATCAGAGAACGAATAAGTGTTCTTAAATAGAGATTACCAAAAGAATTATATGATTCCAAATGAGAAAGAACAACAACAACAAAAAAAACAAGGGCCTGGCTCATTTCAAATGGGGAGGATGTCATCCAGGGTAGTGTAAGAAGAAATGAGAACAGTGACAGAGACAGTGACAGCAACAGTGACAGCTGCACACAGAGCGAGCTGGCAGGATAGCCAGTACTGGCAATTTTTAGATCAACATTTAGATCAAGATGGAGAGTTGGACTCCATGATGTCTATGGGTCCCTTCCAACTTGAGATGATACCATGATTTAGTATTTTCCTGAATGCTCGTGTCTAAATGCTAACATCAACACCTTCCTTCAGACAGGACTCGGAAAGATTCTGTAGTCTATGCAACTGAGATGATAAGAACTAGATATTTTTGCCTAAATATGTATTTTACCTTTAAAAAAAAAAAAAAGAGAGAGAAGTACCATGCATAAAACTATAGAAGGCTGAAGCTTGAAGTAAGGACAAAGCATATTCCTTGCCCTTGATACTGTGACAGAGATACAGTTTTGCTTTCTTTTGACCAGTGTCAGAGTTCAAAAGGACTAATACCTTCCTTACCATCCTTATTTATGGATAAACAAGGGAAACAACTCATTTTTACACTCAGATCTTCTACCCTTGCATTAATCTGCACATGCTCCAACATTAAAAAAAACCCAATCACTGGCTTCTTTTGGCAGCAAAGAAAGCTCCTGGAGGACGTGTGGAAGCATGCAAGCAGAAGAGGCAAACTAAGAGGTTAGGCAGAGAACAGAAAGCAAGCACAAAGGGACATTCGGTGAGACACTAGCCCAGGTTGCTCAAAGAGGTGGTAGATGCCCCATATAATGGCTGCAAGCTGCAGCAGGGTAGGTTTAGGCTGAAGGTTAGGAAAGTATTCTTCAGAGCAAGAGTGGTCAGTCACTGGAATGGGCTGCCCAGGGAGGGGGTGGAGTCCCCATCCCTGATGGTGTTAAAGAGTAGATTAGATGTGGTGTTGAGGGATCTGGTGTAGGGGAGAACTTGGTAGAGTAGGGCTGATGGTTGGACTCGATGCCAAGAATCTCTTCCAACCTGAATGATTCTATGATCCCTGGAAACACTCAAGGTCAGGTAGGACAGAGCTCTGAGCAACCTGCTGTAATTGAGGATGTCCATGCTTATCGCACAGGAGATGAGTGGACTATATCGCCTTTAAAGGTCCCTTCCAAACCAAACCATGCTATGATTCCAGGAGTTGCTTTCCATAAACATCTTTCTCACATGCACACATCCAGACGTGCTTCCACAGGACAGAGAGGACAACGGTGGCAATGTCTCGCAGTCAGAGAGAGCATCAGAGGCAACAAAAGGCGGCAGAGAGAAAGAATTACACTGCTGATGGAATTACAGGCACTGCTGGCTGTAGCGAGGGGTATAAAGTCGGAGCCAACAGCACCAAGTTGGGTAGCAGGAGTTTGCAGGTGGGCAAATGTCAGTTGTAGATAATGCAAGGATATTCTGTTAGAACTTTGTAATAGAAAAAACCTTTTCTCTCCAGGCTAAACTGAGAATTAGCCATGCAGTGCATGCACTGAGAGTATCCGTTCTCCAGACTGAGTGCAAACTGGGAGGCGGGTTGGCTGGTTGGAAGCACAGCTCACCAGCTGTGTTGAGACCACAGTAAGAAAGTGGAGTCATAAGCTCTACAGCAGTTTGATTTCAGAGGTCCTTCAGAGAAGACCTACAGCAGGATCTTCTCCTGGTCCTCTGAACTCATAGCTCAGCTATACTGCACAGGTAGCTCATCCTAGCTGGCGGTTTCTCAATCCGGCCAATGAAGACATTCTATTCTTTTTAGCAAGGAGAACAGGAGAATAGAACTACCTCCTCTTCCTGCTGTGAAAAGACTGCAGAAGTCTTGACATGTCCCCATGCCAGTCGTGTTGATCTCAGCCCGGGAAAAGAACAGTGATTCCCTGTTGAGTTTCCAGTTCTTGACAAATTTATATGCATTCTTTTTTTTTAATAGGGGTAGGAAGACAGTTCTGCTTCTCACCTTTCCATCTTTGAAGGTAGCTGTGAGGAAGGTGATGATGGCTGTTCCCTTGGTGGGCAAATAAGTCATGTTACTAAAGGGGATGTTCCTAAACGTTGTCCGACTGAGACTGTCACCAAGTCAAGGTTGCTGTAAATGCCAGCTGACATTTGGCAGAGCTTAATTAAAACATGTGAGATTTTATGGACCAGCACATTAAAACCAGGTAGAACGGTTCAACACTGATGCAGCTGCTGGAGAGCAAAACCCAGGCCCGTTTTATTTAAACTTTGAAGGGGTAGTGAGACTAGAGGGGAAGATAGGAAGTAATTGAGTTAGCAGCTTCCCACCATTACAATAACATTAAAATAACTGCATCTGTAGCCGCCTGAACATAAAATCCTTTGTCCCAACTCTACTTAAAGTGCAGCATTGATTCATTCAATCGCACTGTATCATTCACTACATGAACTTTACGTGAACTGTCTCCCACTGATTTGTCTATTCTGCTTCGAAAAATCCGTCAATAATAATCTACCAGGTTTTCTTCTAATTATTGTTCTATTTCTCCATTGAAATGACTTCTTTTTACTGCTTTACGAAAGAAAGTTTTTATTAACACACAAAAGACGTAGTTTTCGCCAAGTGCCGGAAGAGCTAAACTGCTGTTTGTATTGACACCACCTCCTTGAGCTCCTTTGCCTAAACTCAATCCAGACAATGAAGCAGAGAGAGACTATCTGATGTTCCCGAGTGATAAATATAAAGACTTCAAATGCACACACCACCAAGTTTAATCTATCTTAGAAATTATCCACAGAGATAATTTTGGGGAACCAGAGGAGTGTTTTGCTGTTTTTTAGATGACTCTTTGTTCTAGATACTTATCTTAATGTTACTAGCTCCGTGTAGGCATATAAAGCTTTAGTAAAGCATGATGGAAAACATCAAACTCAGCTTCATCATTGTGAGAAGTGAAAAGGACAATACTGTATCAGTGAGAACGGGGAAGAGACAGCTATTATTTTCTCCTGAAAGCTAGAATCCATTTGCTGGGAGAAAAATAAATAATATTTAAAAAAACCCCAAACCCAACTATGAAACAAACAAACCAACCAACCAACGCCAATACCACAGATTCATTGTGCTCAGCCTTGAAGTGGTGCTGTGACAGGAGGAAAAGATAGATGATGAAAACCCAAGAGATCATGATTAGGAGTTACTGCAGTTAGTGAGAAGGGGAGAACTCAAGAAAGGCTGGTGGAACATGGGTTTCAGCTGCACAGGCTCTGAATACCCATATTAAACATTTTTCTTCCAGTTGTGGTGTTAAGTTTACTTATGTGTTAATACCCAAAGTCATCTATTTAAGCTATAAAGCCTGTGGCACTAAATCACATGGAACAGCCAGAGCGATGTGTCTGTGAAACACTCTGTCCAACAAGTTCTTGTGTCACGTAGGGCATTCCTAACTCATGAGCATTTGACTTCTACTCTGTTTTGTGCTTTATACGTTCTTCAGAGTCCAGAGTCTCATATACCACATTATGAGGGTGAGGAAATCCATTTCAGCCACTCTTATAGCTCCTTTATCATTCTTTTTCAAAATGCCATTAAGATATAGTCTGCTGATGGCTATAAAAATGAGAAATCTGAAAATGACTGTATGTGTTATGGCTTGAAGCTATACTAAAATTCATTAAAATTATCCAATAAAGTATGGAGTTAATCATTAGTTTCAGGTGTGATATATTAGTGCAATGCTCTGTCATCACAAGAATCTTTGTTCTTTTTATAATTTATCCCTCTGAAGTTTTTACATTAGCTGCAAAATTGGTTGTCTCAATGACAGGCAGAGTCTTCTTTAAGGACAGGCAATTGTTGCCTTTCAAATATACTTCCCTAATCAGGATTCCACCGGGAACGTATGTACACTGGGCTATGTATAGCCAAAAGGAAAGTTTGAGTGAGTACAATCACTCTAAAACTAAAACTAAATTTATTTTGGCAGTTAGTGTTTAGACTATGAGAAAATCCCTGTCTTTACTCCAGGGATTGTTATCATTTGTGGAGTCGTAAGCTCACACTTTGTATATTAATACCTTGACTTTACATTACTTTGAGGGAGAGCACACGCACGTAAACACAGAAAGAAAATAAAAATCAAAATTCTCCTGGTTTGAGGTAAAACAGAACCAATTTTCTGGTTTACAGTTTGGTTGGGTTTTTTTGCTGGGACTCTTCTAACTAACTGACCTCTGAAATTAACAGCAGGTTGTTCAGAAACTGTTCACTCTGGCAGAGATCAGACCCGATCACACCAAGGCAGGGTGTGCAGAGAGGCCCTGGCTTGTACTTACTGCTGGAACAACCAAGGGCAGGGAATTGCATTGTTTGCCCCGTTGGAAGGTCAGAAGAGGAAAATCCAGCTCCTGTTGGTCACAGAGTCCAGTCTGGGACTTTTCCTAATGCTGCTGGTGACATGTGTGTCATCCTGGGAGCTTGATACAGTTTTGTATAAATTGGATCTATTTAATTATTTCCTTTCTTTGTTTTTGTTTTCATTTAGTTATAATACTTCATTAAAGTAGTTTAGTTCATTCTAAACTTGTAAATCTCTTAATCTTCCTCTCCCTTCTTTTTAAGTGGAAAAGAAAATTTGTCAGTCTGGTTTTGGTAAATTTGGCTGAAACCACGACAATAATAAAGCTGAATTAACCTGCAAGTAACAATCTGAGATAACTAAGAGCTCTATGAGTCTTTTTTTTTTTTTTCTGTGTTTTCACTAAGATATAGATGTATCTAAATTCAATTAATTCTACATTAGAGAATCAATTGGCCTGTATAGAGGAAGTCTCCAAGAACACTCATTATGGAAGTACTTCAGCAGAAGCTGCTTTCAGAGTACTCCCTTATGGAAGGCCAGCCAACTCTGAATACTTCGGGGGAAGAAGAAAAGCATAAAACATAAAAAATAAAGAGAAAGATTTAATACCAGAAAACTGAAACTTCATTGCTGGGGGAAAGAGAAATAAGGCCAATAGGCCTCAATGTAACAATCCCAAGTGTCCTATACATTGACATCTTAAAGATGTCATAGGTGTCCACGGAAGTCAGATCGCGGTGATTCTTTCCACGTGATGAAATAATTCTGTGTGTTTCAGGGAGGAAATCTACATTAAAAGTGGAACTGAATGTTTAGCACCATGTTATTTACCAACAGTGATCTCAGAATGTGTTCATTATTCAAAAAACCAACCAAACAAAAATCAATACTTTTAAAATAGGGCTGTTATTACAGTTCAAAACTTAAGTGGATTTTATCATGGGATATGAAAGACAACCATTTAATTAGCAGCATCCATAGAGTACTTTAACAAAAAAAACCAAACAAATCACTTGCATAACACAGGGCTTCACAGCACACACAGGTCAGAGAACCCAACAGGCCGATTTTGGAATTTCCCCCCAAATCAACCGTGTTATGATAAAATTCATAGATGCTGATGCAAACTCTGTTGAAAATGAATGGAGGATAAGTTTAGACTACTAACTCACTCCAAAGGCATCCAAGTTAACTGACTAGAAAGCCAAGAAATAACCTGGATTGTTCTGTTAATTTTCCTGCCTTTGAATGTGATTAAATAAGCAAGGAGCGTATTCAAAGGCATGAAGACAGACATGACAAATTACACAGGCCATGTCCCAGTGTCACACTTGGGGATCGTGGATAGAACCCTCCCTGCAACCCGCTACACGACATTTATCACCTCCTCTGAAATACCCCAGGAGGTAGGAGGAATCCAGGAAGGAGGGAGAAGAAGTTTAATTACTCTCTCAAGTAGTTTAGAGTCAAAGAAGATTCAAACAACAGGATTTGACATTAATCTGGATAACAAAAAAAGCCAGTCTTAAAAATTTAAGAGAGAGAACCATGAAGTTCTGATAACTGGTTTTGGCATCAAAGCTACATTTGATGAAACCTTACACTTCAGAGCAAAGATACCCAGAAGACATCCAAATAACGTGCACTTGGGGTAACTCTCACTTCACACAAAACTTAAGCAATCATCACAGTGGTGTTGAGGGATCTGGTGTAGGGGAGAACTTCCTAGAGTAGGGCTGATGGTTGGACTCGATGGTCCTAAGGGTCTCTTCCAACCTAAATGATTCTGTGATTCTATGATCACTCCAGTCAGGTCATTCAGCATCAAAACCAGAATCCTTGTTATCTTACTCTCTGATTGTCTACAACAACTGATGGGGAAAAGCCATAAATGTGTAAATAGCAGATTAAGTAAATAATTTTTATTAATTTTATTATTTTTTTAAAGAGGTAATGTCTAACTCTCCTATTGCTCTACATAAATAGAAAAGGGAGGGAGGGACAGACCTATGGAGGTATAAACCATCTACTAAAATAGATTGTTCTGCTTGTGGACCTGAAACAGCCGTGTCTCCACTTGGGTGGTTTCTTTAGCAAACACACTGGAGTTCCCTCTCACCAAAATGAGGTTTCAAATGCAAGAAGCAAGGTTGTTTTTTTTTCTCTGTCACTATTCAGCCATGCCAGAGTACTTAACAACCTGACACCTAATCACTCAGAAGAGAGGGGAGAGGGGAGAAAAGGGACCAGCCTTTCATACTGGCACTGTCTGCTTTCTCCATTCGCTCTCTCAAGCATCTCTGACATCTTTCCTGCGACTGGGATGCCAAAAGGACTCATTGTCAACATTTATACACATTTTATACATATGGGCATACACACACATATCAAAAATTCATATTTGTACTTGAAAATTATGAGGACTTTATATCAAAGGCAACCTCTTCCTTAATAAATGCTCCTTTCCTACCTCCAAATGCTAGTAGAGTCATGAAATGAGTGCCCCAAAAATGAGATTTCAGGGGGTTCAGACTGCTTCCTTAGAAGGCTAATACTTCCCAAAAAAGCTTTCAAGCTCATCAATACTCCATGCTGTCAAATTACAACTTGACTCTGCTAAATATAATCTTCTAAAGGCAAAATACTAACGTTTCCCAAAAAATGCCTGTTCCTATGCAAGTTTGTCTGTCAAATCAGGGTACAGCCACCTTGGTTTTTTGGATGAGTGCAACAGCAACAGATGAGTAGCACACACACACCTCTCAAGCTTTAAATCTCACAGAAAAGGAGTTCTCCAAGAACTCATTGTGTTTGTGGATAAATGTTTTGGGCAGTATACTTGTTAAAATACTGGCAGCATTGCTTCTTGCTGGCTGCCTCTGGTCTAAATGCTCTATGGTCTCAACAGTCATTTCTTCCCAGTGAGGGGTCTTGCATTTTAATTGGGAGTTAAATCATGGAATCATCAAATCATTTTCGTCAGCGAAGACCTTAAAGATCATCAAGCCCCAACTATTAACGCTGCCAAGTTACCACCAAACCGTGTTCTTCAACACCTCTGGGGTGGTGACTCCACCACTTCCCTGGGCAGCCTGTTCCAATATTTGATAATCCTTTTGGGGAAGGATGTTTTTTTCCTAATATAACACCTTTTCTTGTCAGATATTCCAGATTTTAATCCCATAGTCCTTCGGGCTGTCAGTACAGCAGGGCATGCACCACAAATCTCTGTCCATGGCTCCTAAGGATATTCCCAGCCCTCTATGCCAATGCCTTTACCAGTACACAAGCAAAGATAAGAAAAGCCCATCTGCATGATCTGTACAGAAATGATTACAAACGAATGTAAACACTGATTGCCTAAATAACCTTTAAAACTATTCTCCCCCTCTATTTTCTCCAATAAGAAAGGAAAGCAATGAGACAGAAATAAAGATTCCAAGAAGCCGAATGAAGAACAAAGTTCTCTGAAATCCCACAGAGTGAGATAATTTATTTTTTCCATCCTTAATACCGCAAAGATGAGCACTGAAGGAAATATGAAATAGATTTGCCTAAGAATTGCTTTAAAGTCCTTCAAGCAGTTTTTGTACCAAGGCACAGAGAAAAATAATAAACTATTTTCTTTGGCAGTACGGTGCCCTGAGTCCTCCTCATAACACGATGGAAATTTCAGACTGAAATTATTTTATTGATTTAAAACCAAATTAAGCTTTCATGAAATTATATTCTTAATTCACTGTATTTCCAAAATCAGTTGTTCATAGTACTAAATACTGCTTTAACATTTATTTGAGAAAGATTTGAAGACGTTTAATAAGGAGGTGAGGCATGTTCCATGTATCTTACTTTTTCATCTATATACAATATTTTCCTATTTAGGATCATTTAAATCAGCAGCTACATTTATGAACCAACTGTAACTGCGTGAACATATGGACAACAAACCTATGTATGTCCTAATGGCTTTCTTCTTCGCAATGGACAACTAAGAGGCCAGACTAATAAACCAGTAATATGTTTGTTGTTTTTTTTAAATACAAGTTCAGGGAGGGTAGACACATCCATTCATGTGTTTTATTAGAGAACTTCATCTATGTTAAATATAAAACATGCACATAACGACAAGGCCAGGCTGGATGGGGCTTTGAGCAACCTGGTCTGGTGGGAGGTGTCCCTGCCCAGGGCAGGGGGTTGGAACTGGATGATCTTTAAGGTCCCTTCCAACCCAAACCATTCTATTTTTCCGTAACAAAGACTTTTTAATGAAAAAATCCATCATGTCTACAAAACTTTCACCTCAAATTCTAAAATGCAGAGAACACTTAGTTACAATCATAAGCAGCTAGAGAGATACATATTTTGATGACATATTTTTGTTGCTGAACACCTGTGTGAATTTAGCTCTATGCTGAAAAAGAAAAGGCGTACACATAGTAAAAATGAGAATTTTGTGTAGTGAAGCTTAACTTTCTATAGCAATCACAACCTTAACATTATTTAACAGTGGGAAAATTTACTGGGATTTTTGCAAAGCATTTGAATGACTTAGTCCAAATATTTCCTGTATTTCTTTTTCTTCCATCATATTTATTTCTGCTTGGCTTAGTTACAAAATCTAAAATTCTAAATATTCAAATCTAAATACCACTTTGTGTTAGCTTTCATGTTTGTTATTCTAAACATAAAATTAATAGGTCACGTTTGCTTGCATTTCCTATTTGTTTGTTGAAGTTACAACAAATTGTAAGAGATACCTACAGTTAAATACCTGTTACTCATTAAATATTAATTATATACAGTTACAGTAGATCACAATGCTCTGGGGTTAAAAGGGACCTCTAGAGATCATCTCCAACCCCCTGCCAGGGCAGGTGCACCCAGAGTAGGTTCCACAGGAACATGTCTGGGGGGGCTGAATGTCTCCAGAGAAGGAGACTCCACCACCTCTCTGGGCAGCCTCTGCCAAGGCTCTGATAATGCACCTATAATAAGACTACCTCAATCTCTAGGGAAAACATTAAATCTCTAATTGGTGTTTGGAAAAAGAGCACTGGCTGGACTTAATATATATTTCATCTGTTCTCAAGTTGTATCCTGAGCTTCTACCTTCGAACCTGCAGTAAATCTCTCTGCCCTCAGCACCTAAAATAGCCCACCATACTTTTGGTCAGACCGATGTTGAGCTGCGAGCGGCACCATAAATATCCCGGGAGGAGATCTGATTTGCATTAACAGGGAAAATGAGTTACTACGAGATTCCGTATTTCTGGTATTAGCAAATCTTTTTGAGAGGCAAATTTTTTTTAAGAGTTGGCAGGACACGTTGCGAAATGAAAAAGGAGATCATAAATTGGATGTTCTTTACATCAAAGTGCTTTTGCTTTGACATCATAATCAAGTAGTTGCTACAGTACGTGCCACTCTTGGCAGGTTACGTAGGAAAGAACATTTTGCACACCAGATGTCTAACTTTTCTGACAGAAGGGGAATGTATGGCTTTGGGGAAAAAGGTACTACCGTGTTCGGAGGGATTGTTATATTCTTCAGAGTCAAGAAACAGCTCAAGAGTCTTTCAGAATTATTTTTCTTCCTGAAATCTTTACAGAGAGGCAGAGGAAAATCCAGTTTAGAGCTATAACCCAGGGTAATCTACAACATTCATGTTCCTTGTGATTGTCTTACATCCTTAATTCCTCTCCAATTTGATTTATTTTATTTTTTCCGTTGGTTTGAGAAGGATATGTTTGTCTTATCATTGCTTTTGATGATCTGAAGTCTAGTAATCTCTAGAGAGATTTTATTTTTCTTTGTAGCTGTAGCTTTTTGTATAACCAAGAATGATTAAGCCAAGACCAACAAGAACTGGTTTTAGATGTCACCCAGAAAACTATTCATTATTTTAACTTCTCTCTGTTTAGAAAAGATTGGTCCCCAAATAAAGAAACTGTCCAAGTTAAGCTTCAAGATCAACTCAATTTTACATGCTCTGTGTGGAACATCTTTGGGCCAGTACAAATCTCTCCACGTTATTATTGAGACAATATTCCTGCAAAAATGCAGTTCGGCTGCTTTTAATAAATTACTTCAGCAAATTCAGTAAATGGCTTTCCTCTATTCAACTATCAGGGGTAGAGAAAAACAAGGGGTTATGCTCAAGGATGTAGGAAATACTTTCCACTCTGAATTTCTAATTTTTATTAGTTATTATGGATTAAAAAGTTAGATTTTTTTTTAGGATCCGGTCACCAGCATGACATACCAAAATCAATATGAATATGTTTCTGTGCTGTAGTATGCAATATCAATAGATGCTGCAAAGCTACTGGTCATTTATCAATCATGACACTTAATTACTTCTTTAAGTATTTATCCAGGCTTCCAATACCATGAAAAATCAGCTCCGCGGAAGGGTTCGCGTGCAGTGCGCTCTCCAGTTCTTTACACAAGTGTCCAAAATAAAGTGTGCTGTTTCGGTATGTGCAAATCAGCATCAATCAAATCCCTTCTGATGAATGACTCAGAAGGAAGGAGAAAATACACTGCAATTCTGTTTCTATGGAGTTTGCCGTGAACTGGAAAGGTAATAGGATGCCAGCACAAACAGGAGAGCATCCTCTTCCGTAGCTTCTCTCTTTGCTGGTTACGACTGCAATTTAATTCCTAGCACTCTCCTTGCTATATGGTGACCATGAAGTTATGTGGCACCTACAGGTAACCTGTAGTTGGAAGGACACTTCAAACATGCATACATAATACAAAGGATCCAGGATTAAAGCTATAAAGGGAATTAGATCAATTTGTGAACGGTATCGGCAGACGTGGCTGCTCATGACAATAAAGCTGTAGATTTAGATGACTTACAACCCCCTTTCAGTGAAAATTAAGGTAAGGACTTCCCCGTTTCTGAAACGCTCTTTTCAGTTGAAGTTAACATGGCAGGAGCCAACAGGCTCTTGCTGTGTTTTTCAGCACATTTATCCTCACTTCATACTGTGATTCATCACAGTCTGGGTGCAGTGATTTGAAAGTCCTATCATGCACTAATGCATTACTGATAGCTATTTTCGTTTATTAAAAGCGGTACCAGAATTCTTAGAGCATTTCAAAGCCTACTTCCCTCTACAGCAACTTCAGCTGAGACCCTGACATAGCTGAAACACTTTATAAGGGGGGGAAAAAAAAAAGGCATTCACATTAAATGGGCTCTTTCTGTTCTCAAGTTAGGTATGTAGAAAGCATTGTGTTCTTGCTAATTAACAGGAACAGGCCTCCTCCTCCCTTAGATAAATACACAATAGAGAGAAAAGAAAAGCACCCTGCTACACAGCGCCCTCGCAAGGGAAGATAACCGTGCTTAGACACCCGGCCTTTATCCTGCACCGGGAGAGAGAACAATTCCATTCAAAGCAAATAAAATAATAATAATAATAAAAAAAAGATATTAAGGATAAAAGGATTAAGGGTTGTGGTTGCTACTTTTCCCAGGCTACATAAAGAAGTTGTACGTCAACGCTTAACTTCCAGAAAGCGCATTACAATTTATTCATTCATTTAAGAACCTGAAAAGTACTGGTGAACTTGAACCACAGATCTGTAAATTGCAAATCCCAGAGTGCTGGGGTTTTGCTGGGGTTTTTTTTGTTGTTTTTTTGACATGAACCTCGACAATGGCATTAGTCTTTTAGTATATATATAAAATAAAAGTTACATTGCATAGTCCCAAAGCTTTGTAATGAAGAGGAGAGGCCAAATTGAATGTGAATAGGAACCAACTATTTTCATATCCTACATTTAGGTAGGGAATTGTAGATAAGGAGATACTCATCAAATAAACATTTGTATATTGTGCTCCTAAATTGCAAGGATTCAGAGTGAAAAAAACATAGCCCTGTGATCACTAGACAAGTCCACAGTGATGGGGTACTAACCCAAGCCAGCTTCTGGGCAGCTCTTTCCACACCCAAGCTGGCCGTGGTCAGAAAGAAGTGTTTTGTATGACCCAAGTACTACAGTATTTCTGATGCTTCCTGTTTTTTTTAATACTTTCTATACTTTAGATGAGTGAGAAACCATAGAAAGATAGAATAGTTTGAGTTGGAAGGCACCTTTAAAAGCCACCTGGTCCCATTCTCCTGCAATAACCAGGGACGTCGCCAATTAGATGAGGTTGCTCAGAGCCCCATCGAACTTCACCTGGAATGTCTCTAGGGATGGGGCATCTATCACATCGCTGGGCAACCTGGGCCAGTCTCTCACCACCCTCAGAGTAAAACATTTCTTCCTTATATGTAGCCTAAATCTTCTCTCTTTTTGTTTAAAGCCATTACTCCTCATTCTACCACAACAGTTCCTGCTAAAAAGTCCCCATCTTTCTTATAAGCTCCATTTTAGGGACTGAAGGGTCTCCCTGGAGCCTTCTCTTCTCTAGGCTGAACCCCCCCAACTCTCTCAGCCTGCCCTCACAGCAGAGGGGCTCCAGCCCTCCCAGCATCTCCCTCGCCTCCTCTGGCTCTGCTTCAACAGGCCCATGTCCATCTGCTGTTGGTGGCCCCAAAGCTGGAGTCAGCACTGCAAGGGGGGGAACTTCCCAGAAGGGAGCAGAGGGGCAGAATCTCCCCCCTCACCCTGCTGGGGTTGCAGCCCAGGATGTGAAGGGCTTTCCAGGCTGGGAGCACACATTGCCAGCTCACGTCCACCTTCTCACCCACCAGCACCCCCAAGTCATCCTCAGGGCTGCTCTCCATCCCTATCACCAAATACAAAACAGTCTTCTCAACCGATTGTATACCGGCATGCTCTAACAGCAGAGGGTAAAACACAATTACACAACAGAAGAGTGATCCCATTCCCTGTATCAGCTTGTAGTTTCTTTAGGTTTAAAAACAAACAAACAACAAATTCATCTTTTTAAAAAAATTAAAAATACTAGTATTTCTAATAAATAACTTCAGCTATGTCTAGACTCAACTACACTCCACATGCTTTAATAAAACAAGGACTTATTACTTTAAGACTGTCTTCTCCTTTTGGTTTAGGATAAGCATTTAATTCCAAATTTCAGAAGCAGTACTAAACCGAGCAGGACAGAAGTCACCGCAACGTTCTGCCTTAAACCCCCAACTGCTTTGTGAACCTTCAAGTCTGTTGGGCCTTTTTTCTTAATTTTTAGGCATGGTCCTGGTTTGTAAAACTGATTATCGATTTGGGTGTTTCGAGCTGAAATAACACAGAGCAAACTTTCAGGAAGCAGACTAAGAGTTCTGCACCGCAAATCAGTTTAGAAACCTGTAATTTTTTATTAGAAGCAATTTTTTTCTAGACTCTTGGCCACGATACTTAGAAACAGGGCAGAACCTTTACTCGAGTCCTTTCAGCTGTTATTTTCACCATCCAACAAACCAGGAAATCCCTTTTGAAATCTGTTCCGTTTGTTCTGATGATGCCTCAGAACAAGATGGTTATTTAGGAATCCAGCTTAAAGCAACTTACTGCTACCTCATTTATGAAAGTCTATGCTGCCTTTTCAGTTGTAGGGCAGAGCTTTATGCAGATTGTATTTGTTTTTTCTTTTAAAAAAATAATTTAAAAACTCTTTTAAGAAGTTAAATAAACTCGGCAGAGCACGCCAGTTGGCAGGCACAGATGCCCACAATAGCTGGCTGATATTTATAAAGCACTTTACAATTAGGCACAGAAAAAATAAAATATAATAAAAATCAAGCAAGCTGACAATACACATTTCATTTTTGCTGTCACAATTAGCAGTATTTTCTAAATAGATAATACCAGAAGAGGAAGACTTAATTTACCTGGAGAATAAATATCACAAAGGAGAGCATACCCTCCCAATGTAGATACAGGAGAAAAAAAACCAACAATAAGAAACTGCAAAGTTTGTATTATAGTGCGTGTTCTTTTTATTTCCATTTCCAGCCACCCTAAATATTTAATTGCAGTGCCACAGCGTATTTTGTTTGCAATACGCAGTTCCCACATTGGCAAACACAACATGGAAGTCTCAGAATGGCTGAAAACTGTTTTAATCCACCATGAAAGACAAATGTTCCTCCCCAGGCTGCACCGTTTGTATCCAAGTTCCTAATTGCTTTCCATGCCCTAACAGTTTTTCTTTTTACACTGATGTACTTTCCTGGACTCCTGATCGCTCCCCTAGGCCCAAAAATCATTATGGAGTTTTACATATTCTGTCCAAAATACTTATTTTCCCACTAATTATTTCCCTACCTCATTCTTTGAGATGTTTCTACAGCTACGACTGAAATGCAATCAATAAACTGGTAATTTTATCAGTAGGTGGACAGTCACGTTATATAGGTTTTGGTGGGTTGGGTTCCCCTCCCAATATGATACACAGCAGAAAGGAGCTTGCAATATCATATCTCACTCTATACATGGTAATGTATGGGTATTTGGGTCATCTACATCGGATAAAGTGATGGCTTTTTAGACAAGGAGCAACAGTAACATAAACTTGCATCACTGCTATAGCTTGGCTCTTCCAAAATTCAAGGAACGCCATTTAAAAGGTAATTGTGCAAAAAGTACAGGTGCTCCACATTGTGAGTGACCTTTAATGTCTTCTATACTAAAATCAACAGTCACTCAATTAAATGCAACAGAAAACATATATTCAAAGGAAGCAAAAGGGTGAGAAAATAACAAAATGCAGCTGTTTGATCCCATTTATAATTCTGTACATCTGTTTGAATAAACACTTAGGTTGAATGCAAAACAAAGCGTATTTCATTAAAAGACGAGCAAACAACCTGTAAAAACACTGAGAAGAAAATAAAGAAGTTAAAAATACACATTCTCAGAAGTATTAAGCAAAAGCCAAGGAGATAAGTACACTGTGTAGAATATCAGCACAATTTTCTGGAATTATATTATGATGTATAAATCCACAGCAAGTGTTCATCAAATTTTGAAAACTTTAATCTAAATAATCAAAACTTCCTGGGAAAGATGAATAGTCTTTCCATGGACGTTTATAAATTTTAGTAGAGGTCTTGGATGATGAAAGTTTCCAGGATGCTGTTATTTTGTTAGTTCACATGGACTTCTTTGGTTTCTGTTTGTCGTACTTCAATTATGAAACGTATTGAACATTGGTGCGTAGCAGTTCAGTACTCAAACTGCCACATGGTAATACTTAAAGCAAAACAACTCTCCACCACCAATCCTAAGGAAGCCCAAAACACAGGTGTACATTTCCTCTGTACTGTATTACGCCCTTCTTCCAACAACATTAAGTTCTCTACAAGTTAATTTAAAAAAAAATAAAATAAAATAAAAATTCAATCTGGATTCACAAGAATAAAAACCAGAAATAGGAAGAACTGGGATAACTGAAGCTGAATTTCCTACAATTAGAATCAT